>JACXGK010004079.1:0-40578 GCA_016801125.1 Novumbra hubbsi | reverse complement strand
TGTGTCATACCAAAACATAAATAAACGTTGTGGGGAACAAATGGGTCTCCATTTACCGTGCCGGCATCCTGCATCAGTTGTAATGCGTTGGCGATTGTGTCATACCAAAACATAAATAAACGTTGTGGGGAACAAATGGGTCTCCATTTACCGTGCCGGCATCCTGCATCAGTTGTAATGCGTTGGCGATTGTGTCATAACAAAACATAAATAAACGTTGTGGGGAACAAATGGGTCTCCATTTACCGTGCCGGCATCCTGCATCAGTTGTAATGCGTTGGCGATTGTGTCATAACAAAACATAAATAAAGCGAGTCCAGTAAAAATAATACGGTGTAAATACTGTTTAATGAAGTAGTGAATCAAAAAAACAAGGATAGTTCCATCATAAACAAACAGGAGATACAAAAGGAGAACTCTTTGGTCCTGGATTATGTAAAGCACAATGGGGTTGATGAGACAAACTGATCTATCTTAAAGTAAAAGAAGTCAGGAGAATTAACGGCCAATATACTTCCTCACACATTGCGTCTGCCCCTGTTATTGCTTCAAAGCGTTAAAACCAGGGGATCAAGGTTCCGGCCTGCGGGTGCTTGAATAGGCCAGAGACCAGGCAGCAGTTTCCCTCTACTCTGCTCCCCAACCAGGCCAGATTCCCCCCCGGGTCCCTGAGTCCTCAGGTTGCCGTTCGCTCGCGTAATGTCAAGGAATCGTCCCCGGTTTATATTCATGATCAACGTAATGACACACGTCAAACCACAGAGGGTGAACGGTCACATGCTATATGTGGACCAGAAACAGGCTGTGTCATTGATATGAGTTTCAAATCAGACATGTACCACAAAATGCAATGATCTAGGCACTACATGAATTGGTGATCAACAGCCTTTTTTATTCCCCTTTTTCCCCCTTGCCGCATCGATTCGTTGTCGGCCTGTGCCTTGGTTTGGTGTGTTTGTGCACCAGCATGTGTGTCCTTGATTGACTTCTATAGCGCATGCATGACTCTGACACTTTCATCCAGGAGTGATTGTATCTGACGGAAAAAGTGCCATGCATTCAAAATGCTAATTAGGTCGGTTAATCACCTCGCTTTACCTGGCTCCATTCTTAGACAAGGATGCCATTTTCCCTCCAGATCCAGATTGGGAAGTAATGTACCACTCTGATTTGATATTGAATGAGATCCCCCAGTGATTCTGCTCCCGTGGAACCAGAATAGTAGTCCGTTACGTAGCATCTCGCAGATTTAATCTAGTGTGTAGTTGCTAATATTGACGTGTCGACATGTATAGGCTGCGTTATATACGTCAACTGAAATTCAATTGTGCTTTTCAGTTCTCTAAAGATATGCTGTATTATCCAAATATTTACTGATATGTTTTTCACTAAAATTTGTAAAAACCATGAGGCCCGTTGTCTTGGGGACCACTGTACACCATAGTTTCTGGGTGTTGGGCAGGAGAGGGTTATTTCTAAGGTAGATTAAAGCAATTGTTAAACCAGGCGATAACCAAAATGTTGAGGTTCCCATCTTCTCCTGAGAAATAACCACTTAGCTGTTTTCCTTTTGTTATTCGAGACTGTTTGGAGGAAAAATAAGAGCGTGCTACTGGATGATTTCCCAAATGTATTTCTATTACTATGTTTTAGCCTTTAGATCAAGTTTTTGACCTTTGCCTCCTCACTAGCCCTCTCATCACATTCCAAGAAGAGTGGCTTTCCAAATGGACACTCTCAGCATAACCTCAGCATAATCAAAATGCAGGCTATGAATAAAGACTACTGCCCTGTTTGGTGGTTTCATGTCAGCGGGCCAGGAAACTGTATGGTTACATATCATGTGTGTCGTTTGGTCTGTGGAATCTTTTGTGTTTTTTTATGCGACAATGTTTTTTGTTAGTTCAATTAGCATTTTGTGGAAAGGATTTAAAACAAGTACATTTTCTCTGGCTTGTATTTCCTGCTCAGCAGGCTGTTTTCTGTGTACATTACACAAGGGCCTGGCTGGTATCCCTCCAAGGCAATAGACTGAAAGTGTCACTGCATTCAGGGGCTACACTTTATTCCCCCCTCTTCTAGCAGTTGGTGAAAGCACAATGTAACGTGTGTAAGGAATGCACTCAGGGCCAGGGAGATGGTTCAAGCACAGTGCGCCGCAGGTTTATTGACAGAAGTGGTTCTAAAATCCACAGAGACTTACAGGAGCGTGGAGTAAAAACACAAGCAGAGGTACAAGTGGGTCAGACGGTGCGTATCGATTATATGGAAAGGTACAAAAGTAGTTGGCCAGAATCTTGGTCAGAAAGGCAGAATCCCCAACTACAATATATCTTCAGTAAAGCGTGTGTAACAAACAATACCTCAGGTCAAAGTTGAAACAGAACTATATAGATGGTGCCAAAAGGCTGACAGGTGAAAACAATCAAGACTAATGGAAATCAAACAAAGCAAAGAAATACAACCTACTAGAATGGAAAAACAACAGGACATGGAAGACAACAATTCAACACCACCGAGACCCTAAAACATGCACATCTTATTACACACACATCTATGCCAACATGGCAGCAATCTAGAGTGCCTTCCAGATTTATTGGCACCGTAGGAAAATATGAACAAAAAGTATGTAATCTTTTGACATACCATTATTTACACCATTATTTGCTTAACCCATCAAATATATCAACAATAATTTACCCAATGTTTTTCTATTTACTTCATCCGCAGTACTGACGAGATTTAACAACATCATATCAGTCTGCTAACCAACCCACTAATCAATAAGTGTCCAAATAAATTACATTCAGACACTGTACTGTGCATCTTACTATACCATTCACTTTACCGAACTGTTGTTTCACCACCATCCTATTGACTCAACATCATTGATTTTAACAAAGGTTGTAAAATGTCACAACATCATGCATTCAAGATTAATTTCCAAATGTCATATCCAGAATGTGGTTTTGTAAAATGTTGACATGTACGAGAATTTTAGTACCTTTTTTCAGTATGACTTGCATGATCTCCCGGTTGTGTTGCAAAGCCAAGGGAGAAAATCTTAGATTTTTTGGTATAACTAGTCTGGACGTTAACAACAGTGTTAGGTAGTTTCTAATTACTGTTAAAAACACAATAATCTACTGTTTTTCAAACCTTTATTCTAAAATTCTTCATTACAATATGTTACATTTTAAAGCTTAAGAATACTGTACCTAACACATCACAGCTAGAAAGAAACCGTTTATCAAATAAGTCCTTCACATGCCACATTTGGGCTTGCCAGGGTAGTTTATAGACAGATTCCTCTGCAAAACTAGGGCGCTTGATGAAGATCTGTATCAGTAGAGGAGTGCATGGTTAACATCCAGAGAGCAAGGACAGAGCTATAGCACGGAGATAGCAGCAACCTCTTATGGTTACTACAATGAATGGATATCTCGTGTAATCCTGGAGGGCACATTCACTCCAGAACCCATTATGATTTAGCCTTCATTCACAACCAAACCGTTCCTCATCCATTAGCCGCGGTTACCACACGTCAACATCACAGCGCAGGGAGGTCAACCGCCCAGGAACATACACTTTTCCCGAAAGATGAGAAAGATAACGCGTGGGAAAGACACCCCGCATGTACCCCTTCTATACGGTCACGTGCTAACTGGGGGGGGGGGGGCCTACGCGAAGCGACACCCAGCATCCCTCCTCCCCGTACAAGCGGCCGCGTGGGGGACGACCGAGCCCTCAACAAAGCCTCTTTTCCTACCTCAGGAGCTGCTGTTTGGGGCCACGCGCAGCGACGGCGTTTGGGTGAGCATGAAGCTCTCCGTGCACTGCTGGCTGCTGGAGGAGAGCGACCTCCTCGGTGAGCGCTGGAAGCGCCTCTTCCGGTTGAAGTAGCTGCCGGCGCCACAGGTGCGCTGGCGCTTCCTCAGGTACTCCTTGTAGTTCTTGGTGAGCAGCGTGTAGAGGAACGGGTTGATGCAGCTGTTGGAGTAGGTGAGGCAGGTGGTTAGGTAGTTGATGTTGCGCTTGGCCTTGGTGGAGAGGTCGATGGAGGAGCGGAACTGACCGAGGAGCTGCCAGATCCAGAAGGGAAGGAAACAGGCCCAGAACAGGAGGACAATGGTGAAGATCAGATAGAGGACCTGGAGGATAAAGGAAGGCAAGGCGTTTTTTTCCAAATTACAGCTGGAAGTAGCGTTGCGACAAGAGAGGGAGGCCCTCTACAACTTGAAATGTGAGCATCTTACTGGGGCCTGTGTGTACACAAACAACTGTATATGAAAACATCCCTGTTTGCTTGTATCCTCGTCACAATACGGTTATGGCAATAATGCCACTGGTTTTGATAGGTTTAGTTTGCTGTTATTACATGTTATGTCATTGTTTTGACAGGCTATTAATCATATAAAGCATTTGCAAGAAAGATTAGAAGAGATCTTGTTTGAAACATTCATCAAGAATCATTAATAGGTACAGAGGGATGCTGTACTTTGCTTGGCTGACCGCATTTGAAATGACTAACCTTCTGATTGGGTAGTTTATTGGTTTGTTTGAAAGTCTCTGTCTGGGAGATCCAGTAGGTGCGAGCCAGACGGATGTAAAGATAGCCAATGATCATCCCAGGAGCCACAATGCTGGTACAGAACAGGAAGGAGATGTACACCTTATAGGACAGCGGGGAGAGAGTCGGCTGGCACATTGCCTTTTTCCCCACCATCATCATCTGAATGTTGAGGATCATGGGTAAAGTCAAAACAAGGGAGGCTACCCACACAAGCACCGCGATGGCTTTGCGGTAGCTCTTGGACCGCTTGACCGTGTCCAGCGGTTTCAGGACGGCAAAGTACCTCTCCGTGCTCATGACGGTTAGTGTGAAAATGCTGGCATGCATGGTCAGAAAATCCATACTGATCAGAATCCTGCACCCAGCATCGCCGAAATACCAGCCTTTCAGGAAGTGGGTGCAGACCACGAATGGGATTGTCAGCAGATAGAGCAGATCCGCCATGGCCAGGTTAATGATGTAAATATACATGGACGCAGCGGAACGCATGGAGTTACACATGACCACGAGGGTGTAGATATTCCCGGAGACGCCGACCAGACACATGAGCAGAAGAATACAGCCTATGGTGAAGGTGGCGGCAGTGTCTTCGGGAGAAGACGGAGCAGACTCCAGTGGCGGGTCAGTGGAGTTGGGGATCAGCAGGGTCTCCATGGAAACCGTGGGCATTGCTATGGAGATCTAGAGGGAGAGGGCAATAGGGGAGAACGAAAAAGATGAATAAGGCACAAGGTGATCATTATTATTAAATTCCTTTATTGGTAGTATTTATATAACATGTGATTTATGGACACATGGTAATTTGGGATGATGAGCTGGAATGAAAGGGAATGAAATGTATTCTCAAAGAAGCCATTTGTTAGATGTTTACACCAAAAATGACAGGCATAATAGTATATATTAGGGAATAGGGGGAAAAGTTATTTGAAAAAGAGTTTATTTTGTGGCGTTTATCGGTAGCAGTCTTAAAAAGATTGAGATAAAGCTCTGATGATAATGCAATTAAATAAATGCACAGGTTGATTTTGACGTTCTCGTGTAGTTACCTAGTAATAAGCAACACACACATCTCTGTCTGGCGCATGAAACCTATGACGCATTTATACAAAGTATTTGTTTACGCAGGATAGGTTATACAAATTGGAATTCCAATGCTGTAATTCCAAGCTACCTTGCTGTTGTGTTGTTAGATTCTAAAGCTAAGCCAAACATTGGAAGCTAAGACTGCCCTGCACTACTAGCCTATGAAAGTATAAAATAGCATGTTTTTGTTGGTTATAGTTATACCACTGATAAGATAGACTGTAACAGTAGGCTAGTGTGGCTAGCTAGATGTTGCAAGCTAGCTGTTCTATAGATAGCTGCAAAGGTTCCCTAAAGTTGTACTTTTTTCCTGCTATTCCTCCATGTGGATGCTAGAGGGATGTACTTACCAATTTCTTCTTAAAGAAGCATAGACATCATTGTCATTGCTGTATAGATGAATGGAGGAGACAAAGATAAAGAGAGAGAAAAGAGAATGACATAGATAAATAAACTGATATAGTAGCACTGCTGAATGGGTTTCTAGATGGAACCAATTTGAATAAAAATGTTTGATATTTGCATTAAAACTATCAGGCTTTCTTCTTTAGTTTAATTCCAAGTAGAACTCTATTTGTATCTAGGTTTCCGGTTAAATCCAGGTTCTACCTGGAAGTCAAAATAAAATAATAAAAATGTTTTTTCCAGGGATGCTACAAAATGTATCCCTCTCTAAAGAACATCTAGAACCTAAAGGAATTATTCTGCTTTCCCCAAAATGATAACCCATACCATCCAGAATGGTTCAGCATGGATCCAAATAAGGGTTCTACATGGAACCTATAAGCATTTTCATATGGGTACATGTAATGCACTCTTTTTGAGAATGGGTGCCTTTCTTTCTGTTAATTATTGGTTGCCCCAGTCAAAGTAAATGCCATTGTTGTTCATAATGTTAATTGTGTACATTTCCCTAACAGCACTACATGTTTTTCCACATGCCATTCATCACATTTCTAGCTCTACCGCAGATAACCTTTCAAGTGCACTTGTTTCCGTGTGAAGCCTTTTGAGCACATAACAAAGAACATCACTGAAAGCTGTGCCTTTAGCCTGCGTCCACATTTTGTAAAGTTTAGCTATGTAGGGGGCCATGTTTAACCTCGTGTGAGCCTGCACAATAATTAACAGACTGGTGACTAATGGTGAAGCAACTCAATGGGCTTGGTTTACAAACTGTTAATAACAACAGCAGCAACGTTAACCTGGTTTGTGATTCTGATTGGTTATTCTTCAATATTCAGAATCGACTCCTGACAAATCAGATGTCATGTTTCATAGTCTATTCTACTGACAATGTGGACTCAGTCAATTCTGTCCACATTTTCCATCTTCTGACGATATATCCAGAGGCTGAAGAAAACACTGAACCGTAATACTGTTTTGCAATTTGGATGCAATCATAGGATGAAAAAAATTGCTTTGTCTTGTTTGATTTCTCCCTCACTCTATTTTCCGTCAATTCAAATGTTGATTGCTTTCTCGACATTAAATAAAATGTGTAGATATTGCCAAAACAGTCTATTAGTAAAGCATTTGATTTGTAAACTCTGAATAATGTTGTAAAAAATGTTATAATGAAAGGAATACTGAAAGATGTTTCATTATGTCATCACCAGTCAACAAACTGAACTAAAGATAAACAATAAAAAAATAAAAATAAAAAATGGCTAAAACATATTTGTAAAATGGTTAAGTCATGAAATCCATCGTATACAGTGGAAATGCTTCAAGGAAATAATCATCATGGAATGTACCGCCGTTATGGTGATTAACTCTCCCCTCTCCACTCTCTATCCTTCTCTCTCCCTCTCTTTCCCAATATCACGCTCCTTTTTCCACTCGCTCTCTCTCTGTCTCTCTCTGTTTCTCTCTGTCTCTCTCTGTGTGTCAAAACCAAAACAAATTCATCCCCGGACTCTGACATGAATCAATAATTAAGTCTTTCTAGGCAACTCCTGTCACATCCAACAGTAGCAGAGATGTACCACGGAGGGACACACCGTATGTCAGGGAGTTAGGCAGTGTTGTGTGATTTCTGTGTGTGTGCATGTGTGCCTGCTTGCCCATATGAGGCTTGCTACATCTACATGTGATTGGAAGTATAAGCAAAGTATCTTACCTTTACTGTAAGCTACAAGCAGACGGGCCGCCGGAACAGAAGAATGTGTCTTCTAGCTCTGTTACCCTGTTGACCCATCACCTAGCTGACACTGGCCCCCCGAAACTTAGCACACGCTGCAGGTATTTCTCACACAGATCCTTTCAGTGATCCTTCTCATTTGAATAGGGTCAAATGCCCTGCTATACCAGCACTGTGGTCGTAGTTTACCTTATCTGAGGTCTAAAAAAGAAACGGTTCATTTCCAGCTAGAGTGGAACTCCTAATCTCTCCCTCACTCCTGACTTCCCTCCCTCCCTCCTGCTCTCTCTCTCTCTCTCTATCTCTCCCTCTCTCTCACTCTCACAGTGCCTCCTGTAAGTATCTTCTTCACGTCTGATCGACAGCTCCAAAATGTCATTTAGAGGCAGAGATAAAAGCAGTTGAAATGATGTGTTGCATTATTCCCTTGTAGAGAGTGGAGGGCTTAAGACCATGTTAGGATACAGCTGGTAACGGTGCTCCTGAGAGACGAAGACAGACTGGGAGGGCGAGGACAGACAAGGAGAGAGGAACACACACACACACATCCTCGAGTGAGAATGTTGATGGCCAAGCGAGGGTATGGAGAGTAAGAGAGAATGGAGAGAATGTGTCAGGGAGAGAAGCTGAGAGAGATTTTAATGGAAAGGGCATGGATTATGAAGAGGTATGCAGGAAGTGTGTCCCAGTCTCTCCTCAACAAGATCTCAAAGTCTGACGTCAGTCTTCAACGCTTCTTTTTATAATGATGAAAAGATGGGCATGGCCATTGCGCCATGATGGTTGTATTAATGATTACTGGTTAAGATGGGTTGGTTCTAGGAATTAAGGACAAGGAAGTATTCGTCATTTCAACAGATACATGCATGTAATGATTTGGAGTACTAAGGGTCTCTTACATTGAGACCTGCTACAACAGGTATTGTCAGTGCTAAACTATAGCGGCTAGGAGTTTCTCTACTAAATCCTACAAGTTTCTCCTGGTCATTGCTGTTACGTATCAAATGTTAATCATATGAACGTGTGTTGTACATGTGCACTTCTTTCCATATCCCCCAAACACAAATATGACTAGTTTCATTCAAGAAATTGTTATCAGCTATACCAACAACATTTGCCAAGATTTCTTCAACTGTGAATTTCTTTTGCCCAGCGTCTATTAAAAGGTGAGAACTGTGAAAACAGCTCCTATGTTTTGATAGGAAACATTAGGGCTACGATGCATGCAGACTATGTTCCATAGGTCAATAACCAAAAAGCAAGTGACATGCACTTATGAACGAATTGTTACTTGCGTTTAATCATTATGGAATTGAAGTGTAGTTCATTAGAGGCAGCCTTCATGCGTGGATCTCCAGCTCTGTGCTCTGACAAAAACACGTTTGTTTTCTGTTCGCAGAGAAAAATCGATCAAGATCCAGGTAGCGTAAAGCCATGGACTCCAGGTGCTACAATAAATGCTGTTTTTTGATTGGTGATTGTCACGATAGACACAGATTTATTGAATCAAACCATACAGAGCGTTTACTTAATAAAAAACAAAACTCAATGCTTTTTGTAATACCTTAACACTTGGAGGATTAATATGTGCTCCGCAAGCTCGGTGTCCTGACCGACAACTTGTTTTTCCTCTCTTGAAGAAAAGGACATGTTGGGGCTGATACTTGGTTGCAGGATGCGATGCTTAATGTCATGGGTTACCTAGTAATGCCGAGTCAAGGTTTGCCTCTCCATGGATAAGAAATCATAACCTCGGAGTCCATCCGTTCCCCATCCACTAGCATGGCAGATGCTCTCTAGCTTCCCCTGCAGGTGTGGTATGCCTGGACAAACGTCTAATATAGACCCCGATTCGCTGTGGACTGTACCTCCCTAACCTTTCACTGACTATTTCTGTGTGACAGGTGTGTGCGTGTGTTCATGTCACAATGCAGCTGGACTGATATTTACCACTAATAAACATGAAGCCAATGTTATATCTCACCTATGCTGCTGCCATCTGAACACATACATAGACCCTAAGACCCTAATTACCACATACCGACATTTAGTAATAAAGGTTTTTTTATTAACAATTCTTTTCCAATTTGTTATATTTTTATGATATGGCAATCATGTTCTATGGTGTTGCATTAAAAAATGTAACATCAGTTCATTAAAATTCCACATACATTACATCTACATAAATAATCGTGTTTGATATATTTATCTGGCACAACGATCAACCGTCAATATGTATGAAGCACATTTCTATAAAAACATTTCACATTTTCTCCTTTCCTATGTATGATAAAAAGTCAGTAACAATTGCATTCTTTATCCTTTATTTCTGAATAACTGATTGCCATGTGCTCTTTGTCTGTCTTCAGTCAGGAACATTCAATGTGCTTTTGCACATTAATTCAGACCAATTTTTTTATGACATTATTTATGCATGACTATTACCATTTAGATGCCTGTGGTCAAGCCCTCATCATCTGAATATAAATAGTACCAGGTATACACGGTCTTTCCCCCTCTATGGTCAGTGTACCGACCTGGTTATTGGTGTCTATTTGAAGTATAGAGGACAAAGATTTATAAAGCTCTTTGATTTACGAGGGCCTCTTTGGAACCCACACTTGTGAATTTGTATTTCGCATGTCAATATTGATCTGTTAAGACGCTACTATATGTGTATTCGTGTATGGTGTTGGAAAACGTTTAATGTTTACTGCTCTTTGATGTTTTTTACAAAGAAAGCACAGTAACTGGTTGTTATTTTCTGGCCATTAAGGTAGGGGTTAAAATTATGAACATAACTAAATAGAAAGTTCACCTTGCCAAAATAATGACACTGGAGTGTGTTCACCCTTTACGGAGGATCCACACCAAAACTACTTCATATGATTGTCAAGGTCCTCAATTGTCAAGATAAAACCTGTGCTTGATGTACTGTAAGCAATGTTGTGCATCATTTACTTTTGCATACGGTTGCAGTTAATTAACACCAGATACTTTTGCCCAATTACAATTTTACTTTGATTTGAGTACTGTTCTATAAAATTATTTTGAATTCAATTTTCCACAGGAGTTTTAAGTGAGTGGGTATTCTTAACAGTGACCTTCACGGTGTTCACCAAAAGGGCTTTTAACTTTTTGCAACAATCCCGAGGGAAAAACCCTCTAAAATCTCTCCCACATACATACATGATCATCAATTCTTGATGCGGTCCGCAAGTCCTTAAGAAGATTTTATTGGAATTAGTCGATTGATCCCATAAGATGGGTCTCTGGTTCATTTATTAATGAATTCATACAATGGTAATTTTGAGGTACTCCCAAAATCACAGCGGACACTGTGAGTTAATTAGAGGGAATGAAGAGCCCACTCCAGACTCTTTGTCCACCCTCTCACACCCATGCCAACCCACCCTCAGAGAGCACACTCGTTGTCGGCAGTAGCCTAGTCTGCCCACGAGTCAGCCGCTCTGGGACTGCATTTTATCAGCAGCTCTAAGGAGACTTGTATTTGATCACATAACCACCTTACACACATACAAAATGGTGAGAACACACATGGGATTCAATTTGTTGAATTTTCATACTATCACCTATCACGTGTTAGAGTGCATGAATCGTGTGCACATTTGTAAGGCTTATTGATCCACCTTACACACATCAAAAATATTGGCTAGAAACAGAATCAGAAGGAACGCACAAGCAGTTTACCCATGTAGATACTTTCTCATAAAAGGTGTGTTGTGGACACCTGACATGGAGTGTTCCATGAGTGACGGTTAGAACAAAACTGTTTTCCTCAGTGTGAATGAAAGTTAGTATTAATATTCTCATCTCAGAAAGTGTGTGAGTGTGTGATAATTGGTGAGAACACTCACGGTAGTCAATTTGCTAAATTTTCGTACTATCACCTATCCTGTGTAATTGAGTGCATGAATCGTGTGCACATTTGAGTATGTGTGCGTGCACCTGTGAATGTGTGGTTCCGTCTGTGCGTGTGTGGAACCATTTGCAGTATGTGTGCGTGCACCTGTGAATGTGTGGTTCCGTCTGTGCGTGTGTGGAACCATGTGCAGACAAAAATGGGAGATTTTTTTCGCTCTCCTTTTGATTTGAAAAGGCACATCTGGACCCCATCAGACTGCCATTAATTATGTTTTAAGAAGTGAGACGTGACATAGACGGAGTGAGGGAGAAAGCCAAAAGTCGGGGGAAAGGGGGGGAAACAGAGGAGAGGAAAAGAAAATGACACACAGTGTGTCTATGCACATCTATACAGTATATGCACCTGGAGTTAATGCTCTGTGTGAGGCTGCTAACATGTTCATCTTAAGCTAATGCTACTCCTTCATGTCCTGTAATGTGCGCTGTAAAGAAGTGGGAGAGAAATATTGAACATGTAAAGACTTTATAGGGGGATAAGACCAAATCAGAGGGAATGCACTTTAGAAAGGCTAGAAAGACAGAATAAGCCTAGTTTGGCACTGCTAATTGCAGTTGTTACTGTAAGAGACAGATGGAACCCCTCTAGGCTAAAGACCAGGGCCTGTGGTTAGGGAGCCTGATCACAGCAGATAATTCAAAACTATAGGTTTGCCCACGTGATTGAAACGTCTATGACTTGAAAACAAGCCGCAACGGTTAGCGCTGTTATATAAAAATGTACAGCAATTTGCTAGATCATATGCAGGATTTTGCCGGAACTGATTTGATCAGATATGTGATATTATCACATATATTTTCTATCAGCCTGGTTAATAATTTAGTCTGTTCCAAAAATATTTTTGATCTCGACGAGTCTTGAAATTGTTACATTCACATCACATATTCATGCATTTCTATTGATATCCCTCCATGTTTATTATTACCAATGTGTACCTAGTATGTGTTTAGTTTACTTGTACTGAAAACATGTTGTGTGGTTCAGCGACAGATTGTAATAAATGTAGGTGTTATCAGCAATAGTTCATGAAAGACACCTGCTGTCATTAATACACAGTACATAGATTGAAACGGATTCCATTGCCAACGGTTTTTAAGCACTTAACCAACTAAAACCTGTCACCATCACTGGGAGTAACTGCTGTAGGTTATGCATAGCTAAAGAGTCTTGTTGTATTAGGCCCAAGGCACAGAGAGAAACTCCAACAATCTGCCTTCTATGAGAATAAATAGCCGAGATGGAAGGTAGAGGGAGTTGACGGTGCAAACACATTTATATATTATTTACTTAATTTTAGATGTTGTATGGCGTAAGATAATATGGTAAAGCCTGCAATCAACTTATAGTTGAATAGATTTTCATCGTTTTCTTGCCACACATTTTTCTACCATTTATGCCAAAACGTTTTATATTCAGGGTATAATAGAAATATTTCTGAAAGATAATGCTCATCTTTTTCTTTATTTGGGACTATGCCTGAGTCTAATGGTAACCATAACAATACATGTGTGATGAGTGTATGAAGGAGGACCAGAGTGCAGGGAGGTGAGTAACAAGGCTAATGTTTATTACAATCCTTGTTCTCTAACAAGACTTGCGTATCCAGAACGCGTATGTAAACAAAGAGTCGTAGAACGTACACACCAAAATAAGTAACAATCACAGATACAGAGACTAGACACACGGGGGCTTATATACCTAGGTAACAGGTAGCACCTGTTAGGAATCAGGGAGGGATGCGTTCACAGGACATGGGGGAAACAGGACAAAACACACACGATGGTGACTAAAAGGTCGGCGACGCCTGGTCGCCACGGGATCAGGGCCCGTCCTGTGATGGTAACGTGACAACATGCTCAACCCTGTAACCCATGAGAAGAGAGCAAAGGAACCAAAACCGAAGAAAAAACAAACACATGAGAAGAGACCGCTTAGAGATTATACGGATCCCAAAGTAAACACTACATCAATGTTCTATCATGGCAACATACTTGGCTGGATCAACATCCACCAACAGTCAAACGAAACAGATATTCACGGTTATGCCTGGGGTGTGCCATAAAACAGTTACCCAGAGCTTTCCGGAAAACAGGTTTGTACACAATAGATTGTGTTCTCAATGGACGCTATGGTGTTCAAATCAGCAGTACCCTTTTCAAACCAAAGCCCAATAAACTAACAAACAATTGGAATTAGATTGGAAAAAGTCTTGAAAAAAGGAACTGCAAATGGTCCAAAGCACACCACCTCACTGGTGAAGCAGGGTGGAGAAGGTGTCACGACATGGACATTCATGGTTGCCCTTGGAACAGGCTCAAATCTAAATATCATATGCTGCAAATTGATCCATTTCTGTCCATAAAAAGTTTTAAAGGAAGAAAAAACTTTCCGTGAAAAGCACTTAGTTCCGTATTGACAACATTTAGCCACCCATTTTGTGTAATTTCAAGCTCGGCTAGGTCCGAGGTCTTAAAACTGAGCATCGAGGAGAAGGATACTATTTGTTTGTGCATGTGTGTGTAAGCATGCCAGTAGAGTAGAGGTATTAATAGGCTGTAGGAGACAGAGATGTTCCTGAACAGGATTAGTGATAATGAAGAACCCTACAGAGCGGGGACGCTAAGAATGTCACTCCTAGGAAAACCCACACACACACACCAACATGTATCCTGTTATCTCTTCCGGATCCCAGTTCAGCTGCCTGATTTTAACGCTGCAAATGAAGAATAAAGAAATGCAGGGCAAATCCTGTTTGCCTGGTGAACTGCTGAGTGTAAAGAGAAGGGATTCAGCTTCAAGACAAAAGACGTGTACTGTGTAATGCATTGAAATGCTAATATTATGAGGAGGGGGCCGGACATATCGGGTGCTGTAAATAATGCAGAAGTCACACCCAGGTAACAGTTTTAGGATCTGAGAACATTTGAAAATGTTACACTTTATGTTCCCCTGATGTTAGAGCACATGGTTTCTAGTTGTAAACTCCCATTCTGTGTAATCCAAAACATTTTGAGAACCAATTTAGCATAGAAGATTATTCCCGTAATGCATAGTAGAACGTATTCAGAATGTTACAGGAAAGTGTCCAGTTTTCTAAGGGTTTTAATTGCCGTGTTGCAAGAACCCTATTACGTGTAGCATTTGTGTGACATAGTGACAAAAGCCTCTCCTCAGGGACCCCAAGATATTTCACCATTTCGTTGTATCCCCGAACAGGCCTATCTGATTCACTAAGCAAGGGGTTGCTGATTAGCTGACATGTTTAGTCAGGTGTGATGGCTCGGGAATAGATCAAATGCCTGGAACTGCTGGGAGTCCCTGAGGAGAGGGTTGAAGTCCTGTGGGTTAAGAGACATCAATGTCTCTCCCCAAAGAAAATAATGTATTATTCTAGAACAGATTCACTGGGGCACTGCAAGAACATTTAAGTGTCTAGTTTTATTAGAAAACATTCCATCAATATCCCATTAAACATGGCTGCCATATTCTCCTTACATTAGACAGGCATGTTTCATGGGCACATAGCAAGAACGATCCCACTTCCTGTTTCCTGTGGCTCTGGAAATTCAGTCAATGTCCCAGCAAACATTAGGAATGTGTTGGTGTCTAGTTGGTGCTGAAAATATATTATAGTGGATGCAGAAGTATATAAGGTGGTTGCTAGGTTGCAATTTGTAACACAAATTGTTACAACAGTAATGTAGAACATAAGCAATATTAACCACCCAGAGATGTGAGAATAACAAATAATAGTTTCAGGTCTTTACAATATTTGTTTAAATGATCATTTTACTTTAGGGAGTGACTGCTCCCTAAGTTACTCAATCAAGCTATTAACTAAAGTGAATGAATCATTGGTTTCAATTAGAGCAGACACACCCATGCTTGATTGAGTCATGTTTGAACCAGACCTGTTCAATCTCATCGTGACTTATATAGAACCTAACCATGAATATGAACTAGGCTAAAACTAGGCTATCCAACAAGCAGAAATATATATATATATATATACGGTTCAAAGATTTCTCCATTTGAAGATACAGTCTCTCAGTGAAGTCTCATAGCCTTTTAATACTTTTTTAACCCTTTCCAGAATTTATATCAGTATGAAAAGAGTTAAAAAGACATTGCTAAGGCTATGTGACTTCAGCGAGCCACCTTATCAACAAATGGAGAAATCTTTGAACCGTGGTGAATCTTCACCAGGACATGCTGGCCTACAATGATTCCTCCAAGGGCACAGCAGCCACCCATAAAGGAAGTCTCAAAAACACCATGTTCAACATTGAATGAAATACAAGACTCCCTAGCCTCATGTATGGTCAGCTGCCATGATTTGACAAAACAAATTAGACTAAGGAAAAAATATATGGGAGAATTTCAAGGGACAACTAATCTAACTAACTGACAACATTGCTAACTAAGAGAAACGTGCTTTCAACCACAGGACATCATCCCAACAGTCATCAAGGGTGGGAGTAGTGTGATGTGGGAGGATACTTTACTGTCTTAAGCCTGGAAGACTTGAATACTATATATATTTGAATATTTCTTTCAACCAGATAATTCTGGTCATCATTC
Source organism: Novumbra hubbsi (assembly GCA_016801125.1). Classification (NCBI taxonomy): domain Eukaryota; kingdom Metazoa; phylum Chordata; class Actinopteri; order Esociformes; family Umbridae; genus Novumbra; species Novumbra hubbsi. The sequence goes on along the minus strand of JACXGK010004079.1, from coordinate 24,255 downwards.
CGCGATCTGTAGCAGAAGTAGAATGACGTGATCTACTGAATCAAAAGCAGTGCTGAGGTTCTGTAAGGAGATCCTGTATCAGCAGCCATGAGTCGATCATTCACAACCTTTACCAAGGCTGTCTATACTATGCATTGGTATGAAGCCAGGAAAACCTTATAACGCTGGTAAGCACTGAGGTGTGAGTGAAGTTGAGTTGCCACACTCTTCTCTACGACATTAGATACTAATGGGAGTTTGGAAAAAGGCCTGTCGTTTGAAAGAATGGTCAAGGGACAGTTTCTTGAGTAAAAGGGAGATTTGGCTGAGGCTGTCATCTTGAAAGGTGACGGTGCCAGTCAGTGTGCAGGGACTTGTTGAACAAACAAGTAATAATATTAATGAGAGTGTCTGAGCGTTTTAATAATGGTGATGTCGGAAAATGGTCAAGAGGGCTGCCGGAAGATTTAATGTTTAATACGATTTCCACAACAGTAGAAGGTGTCACCAGAGCAAAGTCACTTAGAAAAGAAGCAGATATGGGTGGTTGGGAAGAGCCTGAGGGGGATTAGGGTTACAGGACAGAATGTTCTCTCTAATGTAGTTGATTTTATTCATGAAAAATTCAGCAAATGTACTGCACTGTTCGTTGGTTTCATTGGGAGGGCCAGAGTCTGTAGGTTTCAGGAGGCGACTGATGGTGTTCAATAATTTCCTGGGATTATCTTTGCCATTCTCAATCATAGAAGAGTAGAAACTAGAGCGGGCAGCTTTTAAAGCTTTGAAATAACAATTGTGGTGGTTTTTATAGGCCAGTAGGTGGACAGTTAAGGCAATTTCTCCACCAACATGGTTGCTTTAAGGGTATGGTTTGCCAAAAGTGTATACAGTGCTTCATCTTTCCACATTTTGTTATGTTACAGCCTTATTCCAAAATTGATTCAATAAGAAAATCAATTCTACAAACAATACCCCATTATGACAATATTTTTAATAGATTTGCAAAAACAAGAACAAAAATGTAAACATGTACAGAAGTATTTACAACCTTTCCTCAATACTTTTGAATCAATTATAGCCTCAAGTATGAGGCTACAAGCTTGATAAATCTATTTTTGGGCAGTTTCTCCCATTCTTCTTTGTGGGACCTTTCATGATACATCAGGTTGGATGGGGAGCGTCGGTGCACAGCCTTTTTCAGATCTCCCCATACATGTTCAATCAGGTCCACAGCTCTCTTGAGCAGGTTTCCATCCAGGATGTCTCTGTACATGGCTGCATTAATCTTTCCCTCAATCCTGACTAGACCCCCAGTTCCTGTCGCTGAAAAACATCCCTACAGCATGATGCTGCCACCACCATGCTTCACTGTAATGAAGGTATTGGCCAAGTGATGAGCAGTGCCTTGTTTCCTCCAGACATGACGCTTGGCATTCAGGCCAAGAAGAGTCCCCACAAGACAATGAATGGTGATAATGACTATATTCATTATCATTGTATTAATAACTATTAGAAACAAAAAATGTTTGATCAAATGCAGGATAGGATATAGCCCAAGGTGTTCTGATTGTGGCACATAAAGTCGCTAGACACCAATTTAGTTAAACCCAGCACAGTTGGGGAACAGGGAAGAGAATGACATCAACAAACAGAATGGAGATACAACTTCAGATATGTTTCCTGATAACAAACCAAAATGTGTCCACGATGAGACACAACCGTTGAGAACAACCTATCACCATCTTTTTTCCATTGCGCCATTTCAACGACCTCAGTGTGAGCCAGCCCTAATCCCTTTTCCCTGATGCCCTCTGCTTTCCATGTTTTCCGCCACACACTTTCATAATTAGCTCTTGCTCCTTCCCTGCCTCCCTCTCTCTCCTCTATCCTAATTCTCCTCCTTCTGTTCCTGTTATTACGTCTTGGAATGGTCGTGAGGCAATTTCTGTTCTTAGCACTGATGTGTTGGTGTTCTGTTACGTTAACCCAGTTAAGCGGTTTGTATTATGTTCATGTCTCGTTCTCCCTGTCACTCTCTTTCCCCTTGGTTGGGTGTTGTCTCGAAACCACAACAACTCTGTGGAGAATCGTACACATTATATAATTGCTTTCGACAGCCTGGGGTATGTCCAGAGGCGATGGTCTATCATTCAGGTGTCCAAGCACAACTCTGACTACCTCTCCAGCAGTGTCATCCATGTTGCATAACAAGCTGCCGTGGGGGAACCAGATGTTCCCTAAAGGAGTTCTGCATTTCGGATCCAATGTCCCACACGGTGTACAGCTGAGTGCCTTTTCAAGGAGACTAGTTTCATAGTCTCTGTCATCTCTATCACTCTCCACTGCCCTTTATTATCACCTATACGTGTGTCGGTGGTTTCTGACTGGTTGCTTTGGCTGCTCTATTCAATCCCTCATCTACTCTAACTCAGTTAGCAATGAGGTTAAACACTGCTGTAACTAAATCTTCCTTCAGTTTACCTATAACTTGAATTTCTTACAAGTGTAGTCTTGTTCATTTTCTGTTTGTAAAATGAATTGTGCAATAAACGTCATTGGAAATGTCTGTGGCCAAAAATAAGTAAACTTATTTCATACTCTCAATTCATAAAATTGTATGATTATTGGATGTGATCAATCCACTATGACTTGGGAAAGGTCCTTTCCAATAATAAGTCATATTCTGGAAACATAATGATTGAGGCATAGCTGCCATTTGACCAATAAAAATAATAGTGCCCTTTCCCATAATAATCTCATCTCTTTGACTAGAGTAGCCTCTAAGGAATTTGCCAGCAGTTGCAATTTGATTTAATATACTAGTTGATTTTCAAAAAACTCTAATCTATAAAGTTGAAAATGCATTGAAGGCACATGAATGTTTTGTTCTTTATATTATTTTGTGTACTACATCACCACAAAAGATACAACATGTGTCATTGAACGGTACACCTTTTTCACACAATCCAATCCTGTATTGGTTGAACAAGTGTAGAGTATCTGTCATTAATATCTGAAGATTGCACAATACCATTTCAGAATTCTAAATTTCAACTGAAACTTCAACATTTCCCTTCCCTTTAAATAAGTGATATCCAGTGCAACTTGCCAAAGTAGGAAAATGAAATACATTACTGTAAATTGCAAGTTTTCTTTATGTACATTGTGAAGTTCTTGATTGAAAGTTTTAGTTTGTCATTGCAATATTTGTGAGCAGGATCAAACTCAATATCAAACTCAAAGTTGTACATTGGAAGAATTGGCAGTAAATGGAATCTCTGAACAGGGCTTCTCTAAGTTACTTTGGATACGGGGTTTTATTAAAATTAATTCAGGTGCTTTTGCAGCCAATATTAATGTGGTTTGAGTATTGAGATTTCATAAGAAAAGTCAGTGATGTCGTCCTCATTGAATTATTATAACCAATGTGCATGTCAACCGTGACAAAATAATTACTTTTAGTAATACTGTTAGACATTATACAGAAACATGAAGTAATTTGAACGTGAAGGAGCTGAGAGACAAAAAAGACACACATGCATTGAAAATGACAAAATACCACTTGACATCTCAATCAGGATCTGGCTAAAAAGCTCAAAACAGTCAGTCATTGCAACCATCTGTGTTCAGATGAACAAACCTGTTAGAAACAGACTCATGGTTGATATTATTGCCAAAAGTAATTCTAACAAACATTTGTTAACGGAGGTGAATACTTGCAATCAATCCATTTCTCTGTTCAATTAATTCATAATTTTATTTAAGAGTACTATGTCGATTTTATTTTTTACTTGGACGTTATGGACTTCTGTTGTAAAGGTCAGTGGCAAAAATGTTGAATTAATTTTGATTTGATGTTTTAACAATAAAATGTGGAAAGAATTTAGGAGAAAGTGTAGTAAGCCAGAGTCTGCAGAATGTCCAGCATAGATGATCATTAATATTGAAAGGTTTCAATTATACCGTGAATAATAAAAGCTCCCATGAACAGATTATGTGAAGTGGAAAACAAATAATAGGAAATTAATTGGAAAAAATATTATTGTATAAGGGTTATAGTTAGGGTTATGAAAAACTGTTTTATTAACAGCAATCAATGTTGATGTCCCCATCGCTTAGTTAGGCAGGTATGTGCATGTGTTCATATGTGCATAAATCATACATACATGCATAAATACATACACTCAATGGCAAACTCAGCTAAGCTCTTGTGTAATTACGTTATGTTGTATATCCTTAAGTTAGACATGGCCTGTCATTGTGAGGATTGCAATTGATGACACAGCCAGTTATGTCCAAACCATTTTATAAACAAGTCATTATGATTAATTTACTTAAAAGTGGTTAAGGCTGTGTGTGTGTGTGACATTCTCCAATATCCATGACGATTAAAATCTAAGAGAAACATGCTACTTCAGCACGCAACTGTAATTTGTTATTGTTATTTGTGAAATGTTCTCCAAAGGCCTGCCGACAGGCCTTCAGTCTTCTACGATTATTACATGTCACGGTACAATGTAACCAATTAAAACACCTTTATATAAACCTGGCTTAGCTGTTTCCTTTCCTTGCCTTTAGTTGACACATTCTATTACAGACACGCAAGCTGTGGTTCAGCAGTGCTAAAAGCGAACCAAGCAACTGTACTACGAAGAATAACAAACTAAATATAGTGCTCAAACAGATAACCAAATGTGATATTCAGTGTGAAATGTAACTCTACTCTTTCCACAGATTCCACTGGATCTCTGTTAATGCTTTCATGTTTCGTTTCTGTGGATCCCGATGCACCATATTGATGTCGTTGCCAGTTGTATTTCCACCATTCGCCAATTGAGTGATTTGAAATAGGAAGCAATAAAGAAATAGGGAGCAATAAAAAAATCTGTTGCTTACAGACAGGAAGGTGTCTCTCTTTCTTTCCCTTTCTCTCTCTAGAGCCAAAAATGTTAGACATGAATAAAAGAAAGGGAAGTGGAGAGGCCTTAAAGGGGGTGAGACGTGATCTGTAGCAGATATTAGGGTATATGTCACACAAGCCAGCCTGGTACTGTGCAGACAGAGAGCATTGGGTGACTGGCATTCCAAGAGCCACTCATAAGCTACGGCACCTGTGTATTAAGTTGTGTCTCTCAACCGCCTTGATTGTCAATTCATATACAGAAATACAGCATTCAGGGATTCCACATTTTGTTGCTATTTTGCCAAAAAGGTTTACTTTAAGACTGATGCAGGACATTTGGTTGCACTTTCCTCTAAGTTTACACTTATTACAATGTAACTGCTATGTAAGAACCTATTAACACACAGGTAATACATTGTAATTAAAATAGAATAATTATTTATTGGCATGGGTTATTACACTTGTGGAGAAACAAGGGGTAATTACAATAGGCTTTCTCCTGACAGAGGAACCCTAATTACAAAATATCCTGTTGGAAGTTGTCCTAAGTAAATAACTACACATTATTTTATTTTAGTGTTTACAATATAGTAATTGGCTTGTTTCACAAGAAAAATAAAACATTTTGGGATTACACATTTGCAGTCGGCTTTGTTGCACCATATGAATAGCTAGACCAAAGATGTCTAAGAAATGATTTGGTAATCATGAAAGGTTGCAGAATGCGTCTTTAACTAGCTCGCAACTGGCTCATTTCCCCAACCACAAAATGTAAATGATTTAATGAGCTCATTGGATGTGAAATGTTGGACCTGATCTTGTGTAGTTCTTCTGTCAGGTCATATATACGCCGCAGGAACACATCAACTTTAAAGTCACAATTTCAACCAGTACCTTTCTTCAAATACTTGATGTTTATCAAAATAGTGCTATTATGAAGCACACATAAACAGGTTTACTGGAGACCAAAATGCGTTGGCATGTCTGAACATGTTTTGAAGATCTGGATCCCTGTAATAACCTCCTTACACACATTCGAGATCAAGCTCATCCAATCACACTATGACACAAAATGCTCTATGACATACAAACTGGAATTTAATTGGACATACGGTTAACATTCAATGCGTCTCCTGTCCAAGTCAGATTCACGTTCCACCCTGTGGTAATTACATTAGAACATTCTACATGGCAAGCACACCCTATAATTTCAATTAAATAATTGTCACAGAAAACTTTTCTTCTGGCACAAAAGCCAAGAGGCTAATAGAGACATCCTTCCTTACCTACCTATATTACCTAGAACCTTCATTTGACATCTTCCTGCTTTGATGTGGAATTGTTGAAGACATGCTGGCTTGTAAAAGTCATTGGCTTATACTTTATTTAGAAAAGGTCCCCATCTGTAGATGCTTTAGATGTACTCATACAATCAACGAACTGTCTAACAAACAAAGTAAATCATTGCTATGGTAAAATTAACATTAGGTTTAGAATAAGCGCTAGGGGAAATGTTAGGGCAAATGGTTAGGGTCAAAGTAAATTTGACCCTAAATCAATTTGTCTGCATTTGTTATCTTTGCACAAAAGCACACCAACACAAAACCACCAGTGTTTTATGTCAATACAATTCTGGGATATTTGTGTATTCAGTAACATCAGTGATGTTAGTGATGAGATTCTTCCTTCGAACTGCCCTCGTTTGACCTCTGTAGGGTTACCCTCCTGATGTCTCCTGGGTAAAGGACAACCCTGTCTCTTTCTTCACATCCCTGTTGTTTTCCAAGGACTCTGTGTTCTTGGGACTGTTTTAGAAAAACAGTTTTGTATAGATTTCTGTGCTCGAAGGGACATGATGATCTGCTTGCCTTTATTAGGGGAACACACATGGGGAAACTGGAATTGCAATATCATCCGTCATAGTAAAATAACTAGATGTCAAATGTGCTAAATGCTTACCAAAGTTTGCACTGTGTTTCTGACTATCAACATGAGTTATATTTCCATGCAAATAAAATGCACAGATGATAAATATAAATGATTCCATTATACTACATTTAAATGACTCAGCAGTATTAATTAAAAGTATTTTCTCCAGTGGTTACATTTAGCTGTGGTCTAGCCAAATCGTAATTCATTATATTAACTATGGAAATTAAGTCTCATTAGTCCAAAGAGTTTATTAACGATAGACAGTTTATTAACTCAGTAATGGTATCTCAAATTTGACCAATTCTCTTTTTTCTTCTGAGAAAGTGTTCTCAGAATTGAACTTACACGAGGCTTAGAACCTGACCTTTCCTGTTCACAAAAATCCTTCTTTGAATATCTGAATAACCCCTCTAAGCTCTGGATGCCCAGACATCTATGATAAGACTAGAGTAATGTTCCTGTTAAATATTTTTCTTAAGCCCCTTAGACATATCTGTGTTCTGTGGGGTTTATGAGATGAAAATCAACGTATTCGCTCCCTGATGTGTTACTAATTACAGGGCTCAATTTAAATGGTAGTAGTAATGCTTCAGCTTTGCTTGATTTAACTCTGCAGATCATTGTGTTGGCAATTTTAGATAACACAGAGGAAGCTTAATCAAGTGCTTAATCAAATGTTACTATGTTGTTGTTTGTTTAATTAGTTATTATTATTATTTCACAGTTTTTTCATTGTTTAGAAATGTTTTCCACAATGTTTTTTGGTGATACTGCAGTTTGAAAGACTTCATGATGATGTCAAACTGAATCTCACCCTATAAAGTACTCCATCTGGGAAATGTGGTATTTACTACATAGTCGTAGCTCGCTGATGAAAGTAAACATCAAACCAAACATCATACCTAACAATTTGTAATACTGAAGTTTATGTATAATTGCGAATCCAATCATCAGTTCAGATGTATTTTTTCCGGCCACATATTTGGTCCAGCAGGGACTAAATCCCATCACCATGTTTGTCCCTTTATGGAAGAAGTCTCAGAGAAGAAAGAAAAACACAGTTTTCACCTTATTATGTGGTTAACCTTGATTTATTTTTATTTTAGGTAAAACAGTATATTAATTTTAAGAACCACTTAATATAGCTTTCAGTTAGCATATTGTCCTTATTCAACGAGATTGTCAAATTGCTGCAATCATTTCCCATAGTTTATTCTGCCAATTGAATGCATAAAACCGCACACGAGCTTGAAATATTCTTTGCAAATAGAAAACGAAATACCTCTGCCAAAACTCATAAAGTGTTTCGAATGCCCAAATAAACATATGAATGTCCTTTTTTTAGAAGCCATTCTTAGCTTTATTTCATACAACTAAGCTGAAGACTTACAAAGCTAATGACAGCAATGCAATAACTCAATGTTAAAAGTGGTCCATTTCTTATTATCTAACTGTTTTACTGAGAACATGACAAACAAACATTTTGATAGAAGTTTGGTCACAACCATTAAACCTGGTTTAATTGGAGTCTTGTAAACAGGCTATAAAAGCCAATAAGACAGGGAATTACCAAAATATCCGGAGCGTCCATAAAGGAGGTTGCTATTGGCGTTGTTGGGGGAATCTGGTGATAGGTGACCTCTCGTCTATTGATCCTTAAAATGGCCAATGATTGGAACAGTGATGAGATTCTTCTATACTCCATTCTCATCATCTTGTCAATCTAGGTCCAGCAGAGACCTACGCTTGCCCCAATCACACGCTCTCTCTGCACAATTAGAGCTGCCATCCCAGAGGCCTGCCGAGCTCCTCGGATATGAACCCAATCTGGTATACAAGCCTTTCATGTCGCTCTCAACCTGCCAGGACACGTCTGAAGTCAGATTTCTTTGTTTTAATCCATATTGCCATCTAATGTCACTTTGTCACATTATCTTTTCGACTGTCCCACCATCAGGCAATTATTATACACCACCAGATTTAGAGAGACTACATCTGTATGTGTTTATGGATATACTGTATGCACAGAAACCTGCAAAAATACATAGTTCCAACAGGGCATTGGACCACCAAGTCAGAACAAATGGGTATTCCCAAAATAAAGAAATGCATTAAATCAACTGGAAAATGATGTTATTGACCTCATATGTGAAAACATTGTTTTGGAACAACACATATTAGTTAGTGCTTCTAATTTGACACAACATGAAGACATACACATTTTTTTATACACTAATTGTTTTTAACATGTCATTGCCTGGTATTTGAATTTACAAATCAAAGCATCCCAAACATGTGACCAAATCTGTGCCAATAACTGATTTCACATGTATTTCAGATATTTACTTTGAAAAATACTCAGAAAAATAATATTACATTTAATAATATATGTGATTCAGGTGTAATACTGTAACAGCAATATGCAGTTACAAAGCAACTATGCAGAACAAAACACAGAAAGAACTTTTAAAAACAGCATATTATATTAATTATAGTGGTTTGAGATGGTTTGGGACCATCCAGGATTATCACACGAAATCCTGAAAACTGGTAGTACAAATGTCTTGTTCCAAAACCTAGTTTCCACATTTGAATAGTCACACATTCAGTAGCCTCTTAGACAAGCCTGGCTGTGTAAGGACGGGATAAATTTGCGTTGAATCAATGTTTAAAAGGAGTTGAAGATCTTGTGTATGTCAGTAATGCCTCAACACATTAACCTAATCAGATGATTTGCTTGAGTTCCAAATGGTGCTAACTAGATTATTATTTTCTAATTGTGACCATTGAGTGATGAAAACATTAAAACCCCATCAAAATGCATTTATATGTGCCTTGTTTGTGGTCAACCATATGCTTCTGTCAATTGTGTGACAAGACTTGTTTTAAAGGATACAACATGCCCAGTAACACTGAGTGCTGGGCTTTTTAAAACAGTATTTATCACCTGTCATACTTCTACTTACATCTGAAAAGAACTACAAATGGCATTGATATAATCAGCACACTGAATAACTTATTAAGTCTTTGAGTGTTTGGGTGAAGGTTTCTGGAAATCTTAACAACGGGAGAAAATGCCTCATTTCATTTTTTTTTGTTGAAAATATGGTCTTCCGAGACTACACATTTACTGTTCCTAAGTGTTCCTAAGCACATAGGGTCGTTGGCGATAGTCAAACTACACTGTTCTACTATATCATGCCCTGAGACTATTGTAAGAAATCATTCTGTATTAGCCCTTTTGACACACAGGTGCGACCTAATACCTTTAGTGGAAAGATTGACCAATTGCGTTGGATATTGAGGAAATTATCCTAACTATTGTGAACCATAGTTTTAGGCTGTGCTTTATTCCTACCCATAGCTATGCAAACATCCTCCATTTGTTATGACAGTGTGGACACAGCAGTGATCTAACTGATAGCGCGGTGATAAACAACTAGGGCACTGCTTTATAGACATTAGTTGAACCATCTTCTTAAAAGATCTGCAATTAATGCAGCTGGAAACGTGCTCAACAAAAGATGTCATTTTCACAGCGTGCGTTTTGATTTCAAGGTTGTATCCTCCCATTCAGCTCCATTCCAGAGTGTCTTGTAATCCTAGAATCTGCCCTGGTGTGAACAATCCATAAAACTGTCATTGAGAAACACACTTCTGCTACTATATTATGTCAAACATCACTGCAATCCTGTATGGTTATCTTAGCTTTGTTAGTTAGCTAGTTAGATTCAAATTCCTTGTCAGTGGATATTTTAAGCAATTTAAACATTTAAAACAGGCAAACTGTCAGTAAAGTTAAGAGTGTAATGGAGTTTTGAATGTACCATAAATTCACCAAACAGTTAGCTCTAAATTAAGCTGATGTGGCCATACAATTGGTCATTTTTTAAACCTGAAATGGGGGAATGTGGTTACAGCAGAGACAGATTCACTGGCAGCTGTTTCCCGCAGTAGAATACTCAATGATGATCCAATCTTATATATCCCCAAATATTAAGTTAAAAAGAAGTGGCAGTTTTTCACCTACAAGGCCCTAAAGCCAATAAATACAAATGTAACCTTGCCAAATCCCCTTAGGCTTCCGATCATACACACCCATTTTGTTCTAGATGACTCTTAGCATGTTGGGAAACAATGCTTCCAGAAAACACACATTTCATGGAAACACCTCCTTTAAACTTTGTATTCTCTGATTAAAGTGGTTCCTATATTTTGTCATTACATGCATATATGTATGAACAGTGGCTATCAAAAGTCAACACACTCCTTGACCCTTAATATGAAATAGAAATGTTTCCCACAGATCAACGCAATCTGATCCGCGTTTCTAAAAAGATAAGAATGTTGTAGAAATATTGCCACATGAATAAGAAAACAACATCTAGTCTCAGAGTTAATTGGCTACTTGATGGAAGCGCCATTGACAGCCATTAAATCCCTTTGAATCATTTTCTACCATATTGGCATTATTATTAGGGCAATAAACACTCTCCATAATTTGGTCAGAATTGCTCAAACCGTTTAGCACAAATCACTGATGTACAGCAGTTCTCAAACTTTGTCCCTCATGTTTAAGCAATTAGGTAGGACTGACAATGGATCACTCAGGAACATTCAACATTTCTTGGATGACTATTTTAGCATGCCTTTGATCTAACAATCAGAGAGATTGTCATACAATTATCTCATCTTTAATAAAGCTGAGGCATTTTCGGGAGGGGATTGCTCCTTTCAAGTATCATAGTGTCAGGCTCAAACAGTATAAAGACGTTAGTGGTCCATCATCTAATTTGAAAGAGGGGCACTGTTGATCAGTACAAACCTTGATCAAAACGTTACAAATACATTAGAAGGAGAAGACATATTATTGAGGTTGGAAATAATACTTTCATTGTGAGTTAGCAGACATGCATTTGCCCACTGGAGGGTACAACCCAAGCTGTGTTTATTCAGCACGTGCATTCAGAGTTTCATAGTTGGTTTCACTATGGCATTGGCTGGTTTATTTGCTGATCTTGGTCGAGTAGATGTCATGTAGCTTAAGCATGTCTTTTCTCTAACAGTAAAAAGGGAATACAGCTTGCTCTTCCCTCTGATTGAAAAATGGAATAGATAGCTAGTTCCTATTGCACAAATATGCAGCATGGCAATTTGCACAACATTTGTGTACTGGATGTGTGTACATTTGTGTACTAGATGTTGGTACTGAACTAGCTAGGTAGCTATATTATGTGTAAAGGTAGGGAATTATATGTATTGGTACCAAGGTCAGCTGTTCAAAGTTTTATAAGATGTTTTTTGGGGACGGAGATGCAAAACACGGTGGCCTTTGTGATGATGATGATGAAACCTGGTAAAATAACAGCTATTATCATGTCAAACAGAAACTGTCACTTCGAATCCAACATTCAAACCACCATAGTCTTATTGTGCTTAAAAATCCAAGCTCAGTTTAATGAGTTGTTTTGGTATATATATTATTCCTACAAATACATGATTCTCAGCACTTCTGAAAAACTCTCACTTTCTTCAGCAAATCAAGAAAGCTAGAAATATATTCCTATGGTGAAAAAAAGAAAACAAAAACGACCAAACCAACCACTTATTGAACATCAAAACAAACAAGGGATAAAATGAAAGCCATCACAAAAAAAAGAAACAAAAATAAAAAATATCATGAAATAAAAAAATCTACTTCCTGTACAAACACTATGGCCCAATAATTTAAGAAAATAGTGTCTCTAAAACGTTCATATTGCTTTATACCTCCACTGTTGCCTGTGAGGGCGAAGTTCCACTGTCTAACACCGAGCAGTTCCAATAGCGGCCACAGGGTGGTGCTACTCAGTCCTTGGTGCTGACATCACTCCAGAGGTCATGGGGTAGACCTGCAGCCAATGGCGTGCAGGTGGGGTGGAAGAGAAACAGTCTCATTTCTTAATGTTTCTTCTTCGGTTATGCTGTGTTTTCACGTTCTTGTTGTGTAGGCAGTACAACAATACAAAGACAAGGAATGGTCACACTACGACAGTACTGCACTGATCCTCAATAAAACCCAGGATGATTTGACCATATCGTTGTAGTTTTACCATAATTACTCTCTACAGCATTATTACTAGGACTATCACCATCACGGACACACCAAGTGCATCGTGTGTTTCAATGTGTGTGTCTGTGTGCTTAGTTTGTCCGTTTGTCTGTGCGTTTGTGTGCATATGTGTACATCCGCGCGTTAGTCAGGGTTCAGTGCTTGGAGCTCGTCTTGTCAAAGGAGAAGCTGGGCAAAGTCAACAGCTTGGGCCCGGGACCCACCGCCTCCTGGCCCATACCTTCCCCTGCCCCCAGGTCAAAAGAGTCCTTGGAGTCACTGGAGGGAGCTCGCCTCCTCAGACAGGAGGTATCCCGGCTGGGTAAGGGAGGGGGCATCCCAAGGCTCCCTATTCCCGCAAGGGCCGGGTGGAGGCCTGGCTGGAGCTCCAGGCCTTCTGGGGGGTCTAAAGAAATACATGGGGGGCTCATTTTCTTCTTGCGTCGGGGAGAGGGCAGATTCTGGGTGGGGGTCTGGGACTGTATCTGGAGGCCGTCTGTTCGGGACACGAACCCCGAGGAGGTGGACGTGGTGCTGCGCTGGGGGCTGGACTCCACGGACGAACACACCTCCACTGAGTGGCGCCGAGGATCGTCCAACCAGGACAGGGGGCGTGGCTTGGTCGCTAGGAAACTCCGCCCTTGGGTGTCAGCGCTGTGAAACCTCTTCAGCTGCTTCAGGCAAGGCCCGTGCCCCTCACTAAGATCCCCCTTATAACCTGGGTAACTGCCCTCGAGGCCTCCGACCTCTAACCCTAGTCCAACCCCGATAACATCATCGCTCCCTGTCAGCCCCGCCCGGGTGATGAGTGACACTTCCTGGTCGGCCGAGGCCTCTTCCTGTCCCCAGAGGGGAGGAGGGGGTGAGGCGGGGGAGCGGCGGGGGTGCTGGTTGTGATGGGAGGAGGGGGGCTGTTTGTGGACACCGCTTGGGCACGAGGGTTGAGGGGATGCCCCTGCGGGAGCAGGGACCAGCCGGAGAGCAGGCTGCTGATGGAGATGGGATGACGAGGAAAAGGAGGATGACGAGGAAGAAAGGGGGAGGGCCAGGGAAGCTACACCGGGCACCCCCTCCTCACCCTCCCCTCCGTCAGAACACAGGGCCTCCTGAGAGTCATTAGTTACTGCCACCTGGTTGGGGAAGGGGGGGAGGGAGGAGACGGATTAGGAGGGGTGAGGCAGGGAGGGAGAGTTTGGCAGGAGGAGAGAAAAAGGTGGGGAAGGGAGTGGGAGACAATAACAGAGAGAGAGGTGAGGCCGTGAGGTAGAGAGTGAGAAACAGGGGATGAGTATTTAGAGGGACATGAAAGGGTTGAGAAAGGGGAGACTGGTTAGTGTGGGGGTGACAGGGTGAGGATAACCAATTGGAGCTAAGGTCAGAGTTCACTACTAGACCACCATGCTCCTAATACCCTGTCCAACGGTGGACGTGTTGAAATGTCCATACAGTGGAACACGGTGAACCTTTCAACTGAACTAGTTATCCAGTGAATTGCTACATGCATATTGCAACAGGGAAGAGCACTTGCTAGGACCACAATTACCCAACGTCTAAGTGAGTTCCTACTGTTTGTTCCCTGTGAACAGAAGTATTGGGAGCTAGGGGTCTGGTACACTGCATTCTGAGCCTTACCCAATGACATCAATACCCTCTGTCCTTATAGCCCAGTCAGCAAACACCCCAAGGACCAAAACACACTAGGACAGTGGAGAGTGGTACTGTAGGGCAGCCATTTCTCCATGAGTAGTTTATAGGGCAAAGGGCAGAGGGTACTGGGTCTGTGTGTGTCTACAGGAAAGGAACAGTTAGTTAACACAATGACACTAAATACATTCCAAATGTCTCATATAGCCTCCTTTACAGATCTTTTGCAATTTGAGATCATGGATCTGTTTATTTTTTACACTGAAAGATATGGACAGAGAAAAGAAAAGGAAGCTATCTTCGAGTTTGGAATGATCAGGACTGTTCAGAGAATATCATGACTGAGTGAGCAGACGCATGGATGATGTGACAACACTGACATCTAGTGGACTACAATAGTATAGCCAAGCCACCCAAACTACAGCAGTCCTAACAGTGGAGCTAGCATCAACCAATACCTATTTTCCATTGTACATTTGTTATTGCTATCCTGTCCTAAGGATTACGTAACACTTTCTTTATTTCATAACCTTTTCTCAGTGCTAACTACTGAATCAATGTTATGGTTATATTACTACAGTCATAATCTTGCTGGAAACGGCCAAAAAGTAATTTAAAACGTTCATATAAAATATATGGACAAGTACTGTTATTGACAGAACAGACATTCCTGATTTTAACCCTGAGTTATAACAATGTAACATGTACTCACAATGGTGCAATATATCACAGACAAACTGCTAGCTACGACAGTAGCCTGGGTGAGATGCAATGTGTTAGGAGACAGACATAGTAGGTATGTTGGGAGGAGGTGATGTGCGTGTGTGTGTGTTTGTACTTGTGCGTGTGTGTGCGCGTGTCTGTATGTGTCCGTGCTCAGTGTTTCTGAAATAAGCGACAGCGATTCAGGAGTTAAGGTTCTGTGCTGAGGGACCTGATTCAGAAACAGGAGTATCTATGTTTGACCAGGAGCTTTGGGTCCGGTGGTTGCTGAGCTAAGCTCTGTTAGAACCAAATACGGGGAGTAGATGGACAGGAGGTGGAGAGCATTGAGGGCGGAAGGGAGGCGAGATGGAGAAAGGAGTAACACACAACACACAAGAGAAGGGAGTTACAGGGGGAGAGAAGATGGGCAGCATTAGGAGCAGAATGAGAGCTGGCAGAACAGAGAGGGAGGACAGTTTAGGGAGAAAACCACAACAGACCAGATACAGGAGGAGAAAAACATGTGCGGTCACAGCAAATAGCGCTGGTTTCCTTCGGTGTGTGTGTGTGTGTGTGTGTGTGTGGGGGTCTCACCTGTCTGCGGAGCGTGCGGCCAGGTGTGTGTGTGTGCCGTGGGGGGGGGAGTCGGGGCACGCCCTCGGAGTCTGACGGGCTGTGAGGACTGATGGGTCTGAAGACGTCGGTGGGAACAGACAGCTGCTTGAAGCCCTCCTCTGGCTGGGAGCGCACCGAGGTAATGGATCCTGGGGAGACACGCGCCACCTAGCGTCAGCTAGCCCAGAGCATTTAGAAACAGCAGGTCCAGGAAGGGCTGCTTCCGGATCCCGCTGGGCTGGAAAACCCTATTTCTTTTTTGTATGCTAATCAGCCATCTAGTGTTAAATAATTTATCGCATTGCGATTTTGTGTGTGTGTGCACATCTGTCTGTGTGTGTGTGTACAGTATTTAAGTGTCTGTACCAACCTGACAGTGTCCTATTGAGGACTTCAATGGGCTCCTGCCCTGTCGCCCGCTCTAAGGCCTGTCCGGTTCCCGCGGCTCCTGGGGGCTGCAGAGGCAGGAACATGTAGCTGTCGTTGGGAAGAGAGTGAGCTCGGACCACTGCTGACTTCCGAACACTCAGCAAGTTGTCCTCCGACTCCCCAGGATCTAGCGACTCAGTCTGGGGGACAGAGAATCGGAGTGAGACTCTTTTTTCTGAGGTCTCTGGTGGTCTGATCGCCGTCTTTTTGCATAGACCTCGCAAACTCACACACACAAATACTCTCCCACACACATACATGACAATGTTTTTTTTTGGTGCCACTAGAAGCAAAAGGCCAGACGCACAGCATCATTGCACCGGTGGCAATGGAGGCATATAACCAGCACTGAGCTCAGAGTGACTGAAACATCTAGAAGGAAACAACTATCTAGATCTGTGAAGTAGTAAAACAACTGGAGTTTGTGTGATTTTTGCTGAGATTGCTGCCACAGTTTTACAGCAGGAAATGAACAATATTACTGGTCTCTTTAAGACAGCTAGGTCAGTGGCCTACGATGTTCCTGGACATTAGACAAGAGAAATGGAAATGGGGAAGAGATGATGGTGTTTCCTGCTCAGGTCTTTATGTGCAGTTTATCCTCAGTTCAATTACTTAATTGCATAATTGAGTGATTCAGAATTTGGGACACTACTAAGACAAATTGTACTGGAAAACCTGGAGGTGCCGTTTCAATGATGGCAAAGCATCAATGAATTATTGCTTCATCGCTCGCTTTTTAGTGCATTTCTATCACTTCCTCAAAACATCCCCACAGTTCGTCCTCAAAAGGATGTTTAACCTTCGCAAAAGGAAAATCATTTCTCCTCTAACAGCAAGCCTATGCCACAACATATGTAGAAAAAGCATTTACTCACTTCGACTTCTGGGTTTAGTAACAACAGATTTCAAGCATTAGTTTAATTTGCTTGCACCAGAAAATGCAAGCTTATTCAGCCATGGCAGAGACCATAAAAGGAGAAATATGATAGCTGAATAATTACTGATTGTACCTCTTGTATTACGTATTACCTGTGAATCCTGAGAATAGTGCAGAATTGGAAGCTTCTATATACAATAATGTATACCACAAGAATGTGTGTATGCATTTATTACTAATACTACTAATTAGTTTGTAACCTTTACTTAAACCAATATTATACCAACGCCAAAAACAACTTTTTATAGTGTGGACAAATCCAGAAGCTAGGGAGGGCGAGCTTGGAGTGAACAGGTGAGTTTGGAAGCTCCATCAGGAGAGGCTGAGCAACAAGAGACAACTGAGGAGGAGGAGGAGGTATAGAAGAGGAAGTGTCAGTAAGTTGGACTCCAGATTGGCAAGTAAGAGGGTGTTGATACCGCCAGTCAGAGCTAGTGGCCAGGATTTGTCCGAGGCCAGAGAGAGCTTCCATCTCTGGTAGAGGGATCTAGACAGAGACCAGGTGAGGCTGTGAGCAGAGAAACAACACACGTCGTTCTCTGTCTCACACACACTTACAAAGCTTGACACGCACACCCTCACACACACTTAATCTAACAAATCTAAAGCAATCATAAAAGAGTCACATGAAGGTGAAATCCTTGGTTCGATGACGTGTGGACAGTTACAGACAACATCTGCAATAACAACACACGATCACATGTAATAGTCAGACAACATCTGCCATAACAACAC
The DNA here is from genome assembly GCA_016801125.1 of Novumbra hubbsi. Lineage (NCBI taxonomy): Eukaryota > Metazoa > Chordata > Actinopteri > Esociformes > Umbridae > Novumbra > Novumbra hubbsi. The sequence goes on along the minus strand of JACXGK010004079.1, from coordinate 6,282 downwards.
ACGATCACATGTAATAGTTAGACAACATCTACCATAACAAAACACAATCACATGTAATAGCTGTAACACAGCACGATAGGCTACACTGAATTTTAAAAACTATTCGAAAAATAAAAGCCCACTAACTCTCAATAAATATACATACATATATTTTTGCATAGATGTTATGTCAGATTTGCGTATTTCCTTTCGTATTTGATGTTTTTCCTGTTTATCATCTTCAACTGTCCAGGGACTGTAAACGGAAATTAGCTGTCGGCTATATCTGTGATAAAAACATTATATTTGCATACATTTATTCAAACCTGTTTAAAAAAAAAAATGATACAAACATTTCAGTGGCCAGTGGCAAGTTTATGAGGTACAAACACCCTATTTAGAGAAATGTGTGTGAATCAAATGCCTGTGGCTTGATACAGGAACCAGGTAAACAGGCAATGAGGAATTCCGTTTTGGTTTTCATTGAACCTCAGAATTGGCAAAATGATCAACTAAACACCATGGGCCATGATCATTGTTGCCAGGAGTATCGGTTCAAGTATATTAGAAACGAGTGCCCTTGAAGTCCAATGTCTCATTGACGATTTGCAGCATTAATGTACCAGCTTTCAGTAAGCATGATGGCATTGTGTCGGCATAGAAAACATCCGTGTGGAACAATTATTGAGACTTAGGGTTATATACACTACTGTTTTGAAAAAATAAAAGAAACATTTTGGTCCATTAAAATAACTTCAAAATTGATCAGAATAGAGTGTAGACATAATGAATGTTGTAAATGACTATAGTTGCTGAAAATGCCAGATTTTCAGTGGAACATCTGCATAGGCGTACAGAGGCACATTATCAGCCACCATCAGTGCTGCGTTACAAACGGCCCATTTTGGCTAATCCAAGTTTATCATTTCAAAAGACTAATGCAGCTTTAGAAGACAATTTTGCAATTAAGCCCAAAATGTTGTGCTGATTAAAATAACAATAAAACAAGTCTTCTTTAGACTAGTTGAGTATCTGGAACATCAGCAATTGTAGATTTAATTACAGGCTGAACATGTCAAAAAATAACTTTCTTCTGAAACTCAGTCTATACTAATTATGAGCAATGAAGTTAATTTCATGCGAAAGAATTGCCAAGAAACTGAAGAACTCGTTGAACGTTGTGTACTACTCCCTTCAAGGAACAGAGCGAACCGCTGTTAGCTGAGTCTCTGTCTATAACGGAGTGGCCAGCATCGTCACCGGATCTCAATACCTACTGAGGAACAGCTTGACCGTATGGTAGATCAGAAGTTCCCATCAAGCCAATCCAACTAGTGGGAGGTGGAAGTGAAATCTCTTCAGATCACCTCTACAAATGTACAACTATGATGCCAAAGGTCTGCAAGGCTGCAACGGCTGTAAATGGAGGATTTGTTGATGAAGGCAAAGTTTGAAAGACACAAAAAATATTTTTATTAAAAATCATTAGCCTATTTCTAATCCTTTCAATTACTATATTTCCTATTGAAACTCATGTCATGTATGTTTTAATGTTTTAATAAACAAAGACATTTCCAAGTGACCCCAAACTTTAGTGTATACCCAAATAATTAAATCAGTTCTGGAGGCAAAGCACAAAGTACTAAATAATAAACTGTACACAGAGATAAACATTAAAATAGTTAAACCCAATGCACACACAGACTGTTCAGAAAGACCACAAATACAGACTAATATCACATGGGACAAACCAGACCATGGCCAGACACAACCGCGTCCGTGTTCTAAACATGACATTCAAAGTTGAAGTTTGAAGTTGACAAAGTAATGGAGACAGGACGAGATGGTAACACTTGTAGACTTCTTGTAATGCAACACTAGTTTGTCTGGACTTAGTCTAGAACACTAAGTAACGTCTTTGGAGCGTTCAAGCTCTCAACCAACGTCAACGTTTAAAGACGTTTCCGTGTCTTCCATTCCTCATCGTTAACCAGGACAATGAGGACACGCTTCCTGGCAGACACGTGACGAGGCCCAGCCGTGCAAACAGAGTCTTAACTGGCAGAGACTGGAGGAGTGGGTGTCTGGAAGATAATTCTGCTAACTTTTCAGAATCAGACACAGTGAGAAGCACGAAAACCTTTTACTGCTGTGGCCTGACATTAGCCTCAGTCCTGTTCAAAAGCTTTTAGCAGATGATGTTTAGCAATGCTAATCTGATTGGCCAAATCATTTTTTCCCGAATGAGAGAAGGGAGACATTCAGATGAATAATTCAACAATAACGCGTCGCTCATTGATCAGACATTATCACGTACCGGGTGTGTTTGTGGGAACGCGTGAGTCTGTCCTGCCAGCTTGGCATGGAATATAAATTATTATTATGCAGTTCTGCTCAATTCCTGGGTGGTTCGGTTTCTTTGCTAAAGGCCAAGTTTGCGTGTGTGTGTGTGTCTGTCTGCGGTAGGTATACTACCATATTATTAGCACATACTGCCAAGCTGAAAGAGGGATATAGGAAGGTGATCACATTTAAAATAATATCAGAGGCCAAGAAACAAACACAGGGGATTGGAAAGAAATGGCAACACTCAGTGGGGTGAGAGAGTTGAAAGTAGGGAAGAGAAGCATTATAGAAGGCGAGAGTCAAAGAAGAGAGGAAGGTTTCTGCCAGATATCATGTCAATAAGAGTTTGCTAGCATGTTTGTGTGTTAGCATGTTTGTGTGCTAGCATGTTTGTGTGCTAGCATGTTTGTGTGTTGCCATATTTGTGTGTTAGCATGTGTGTGTGGGTGAGACAGGTGAGTGACATGCTGAGGCAGGTGAGTGACAGGGGTGAGAAGGCGTGTTTCATTGACCTTCTTGTCGCTGCAGTGCTCGCTGGGCAGAGGGGGCAAGGCGTTGTAGTGACAGATTGAGCCTGACAGGTTGTCCATAAGACTCAACTCTCCCTCCATTGAACCCTGGATCACCAAGGAGACTGAGTCAAACATCTCACTCCGCTAGAGACAGAGAAATACAGAGACGAGGGAAGAAAACCGAGTCAAACAAAGAGAGACAGAAAAGACCAAAAAAGGGAGAAGGAGAATTAGAATCTGAACAGGGATGAAAGGAGCAGACGGAAGAGGAAACAATGGAAGTTGACAAGTTCAGGAGGAAGTCAGGTGTGTCGGAAACACATACTAATCTCAGTAAGTCCAGAAATTAATTCTCAGATCGAGTTCTGGAATCTGGACCGAAGAGCCCAGTTGCAGGCCAACTACCCCATTCGCATTCATGCAGACTGTCCACCAGTGATTATCCACGGCATGATCCTAAAGTCATCCTCTAAACCAGAAGGGGGCAGTAAAACCCTGCCCAACCTCCCCTAACAACACGTTCCTGGGAGCGAGGGACGACAGAGAGAAATAAGATCAGAGGAACCATGCAGCCCGACCTCCAGTCACTATAAAAAGCCTTTTTGATGAAAATGGCAGACATGTCAACAACATATGGCTGTGTCCTGTCTTTCCCATGGCATCACAGCGACCTTTAGGGCTGGCAATACTCTACTGGGACACAGATACACACACACGCGTAACAGTTCAACAAACACACACTCATGGGAGTGCGGACAAACAAACACACGTACACAGATGGGTGTGCAGAAAAGTGAGGCACACACATTCAGAAGGGACAAAACCCTCCCTCTCGCCCTCCCTCACCTTCAGTGGCGGCTCCGAGCCTGGAGGGGGGTCAGCTTGGACACGTATGGAGTCTCTCCTAGTTATATCTGCTGGGGGGGAATCCGCCATGCTGCCTCCCATGCGGGGATCCCTCTCGGGAGACCTCCATGGGGACCCCCCAGGTCTGCCCACCTCCGTGCCCAGGGCCAGAGAGCTTAGCTGGGGTGATCTCCTGGCGCCTCCCCCTTGCTGGAGCTCCTGCTCAAGTTCGGCCTCCAGCTCGGCCTCCTCCTTGGCCTCCTTGTTGCTCTCCTCCAGGTGCTTCATGAGGACGGCTATGACCACGTTGACCAGGACGAACTGGGCGGTGAGCACGAAGGACACGAAGTAGATGGGAGAGACCACGGTGTTGTAGCATGTGCCCGAGTTCTCCTGCTGACAGTCTCTCAGGGTGTCCTGGGGTAGGGGGGGGCACATGTTCATCACATACAGACCCTAGAAGTACAGAACCGTGACCTGCAGCAGTTGACTTTCCGGCCCACCTTCATGATGCCGTTCCAGTTGTCTCCCGTGGAAACTCTGAACAGCAGCAGGAAGGCCATGCCAAAGTTTTTAAAAGTGGCGTAGCGACCCAAACCCTCACACGGGTGCAGCTCATCACAAACTGGGGGAGGTGGAGAGAAAGGGAAATTAAGAGAGCTGTATGGGTCCCACAATAACAGAGAGAACGTACCAATTAAAGAAATCCCGGAGAAATAACAACATTTGCCTGGAAGCTTCTGTACAAGACTTTGATTTGTGAAATGAAACTCATAATTCAACAAAAGACTCAAGAAGGCAAATAAGAATAAATTGAAATAAGCCCCTGCAGAGAGACATTTAAACCCACAGCAGCTCAAGCTGTGTGAGTGTGTGTGTGTGTGTGTCCTTACTGAGGTCCCCAAACAGTTCTACTCCCAGTGCCGCGAAGATGAAGAACAGCAGCATAAAGAGAAGACCCAGATTCCCTACCTGCAGACGGGAGAGAGATAGGAGGAGAGGCAGGAAGGAGGAACAGGTGAGAGAGAGACAAGAGATGGAGGTGTGGAGAGAGAGAGAGAGAGAGAGAGAGAGAGAGTAGCAGACGGGTTGAAACACTGAACGTAACAGTAAGCCTTAGCTCGGAACAGGGAATCATTGAGGGAGAAGACCAAGTGTGATGTGAAGAGTCCAGGCCCAGGCACTGTCAGTCAGTAGGTTTGGAAAGTGTGCCCAGCTCTGCACAGCTGACCCCAAAGGTGTCTCACGTATTGTGATGATTAATGACATGGATATCTGGATCTGCTCTGCAGGATTAGCCACTGTAGGCCTCCGCTCTACATGTACCCACGCTGTCCGCTCGCACGCCATTTACCATTTCATCTTCGTCCTTCTCGTAAGAAGACTTATCAGAGAATATATATATGACTTTTAAGAGGATATTGAGGACTCAAGAGATGATACAGAAGACATACAGATGATTTCTATAACTTATGAGAGGACGTATTTGACTTATGAGAGGATATAGAAGTCTTAAGGGAAAATATAGGTTTCTTATGGTAGGATATAGATTACTTATGGGAATATATAGATGGGAGGATATATAACTTTTGGAACGTATATAAAAAATGTCTGACGCAACCCTAAACTGCTGGAAGAGGCTGAGCGTGTCCATCGTGTGGAGGTACCATACCTGAGGCAGGGCCTGCATGACAGTGTCCAGCAAGGCTCTCATCCCCACAGCCATCTTTAGCAGCTTCAGCACTGAGGACACACATTGGAACAAGGTACAGTTTGGGAATAACTTCTGTCAAATCAATTGGCAGAAATACTAACGTAGGTTGAGCTCTGTGAAGATGTGTGGAGTGACAGTCTTAGGAGGAGGCGGGGTATTTCATTCACTGAACTAACAAAAATGATCTAGAGATGCAGGCCCGGATTAAATCATACTAGCACACGGACAAACACACACACTCACACACACACGTAGAAACAGACACACACACGCTAAAATCAACACACTCCTGCACACTCCTTCAGGCACAGGGTCACGTGTGACAGCAACCAATGAGGGGCTCCAACATATACAGCCGTCAGACTGAGCCAATGAGCATGATCCCCTAATTACTTAACACAGAGTCATCAACCCAATCCTCAGTCCAACGTTATCCCCTTATTACTTAACACAGAGTCATCAAACCAAACCTCAATCCAACCCTTATTACTCAACACAGATCCATTACAGTTTTTTACAGTCGCTAGGACACATTTCCCAATACTCAGGTCACTTTTTCAAAACTCTTCACACAGTTCTCCAAACCAACTGTCAGCTCGGCACAGCAGTTCATTTCACTTTTAAATGGCACTAAAACTACCAAATCACTTCGTACATGTCTCAAACCAACTCATTCTTCCAGAACCCTAGCAAAGGTCGACAGACAACAAACACACTTTGTCACCCACAAAACAATGACCTAAAAAACACTAACAACAGGTAGCATTATACAATGTTGTCTTGTGTAAAACAAGGACACATCTCTGTTTACAATTCACTGCAATATATGTTACTGGAATGAATCAGACATTTGCACTGAGTAATTCCAAAATACAATAATTTTAT
>JACXGK010004078.1:0-40553 GCA_016801125.1 Novumbra hubbsi | reverse complement strand
TCATCCGGCAGCTCAGGTAGCCCACTGTCTCCGTCCCTCATCCCACCGTAGACATGCGATCTACCAGAGCTGTTCCAAAAAGCCACCTGCGGTCATAGTAATAAAAGGTTGTTTGTGTTTATTTTGAACTGTGCAGCGTTGTAGAGCAATAAAAGTGTCCCCTTAGGCAGCATTTACCCCACTATTAAGAGACATTGTTAGCAGCACCGCATGCTAATAACCGGCAACATAGTAGCGTTTTTAGCTTCCTGGAGCATGTTTATATTTTGTGATTTCACCTTCATGCTGCTTCCCCACCATGCATGTAATTTATGACATTGGATGAAATGTAAATGGTGTGCTTGTTGACGTATCTGATCACACAGGGACTCGGCTATCTCCAGCAATAAGACTCCCCACAACAGCTCCATGGCCCACATTGAGAGTGTCCTTCAGCAGCTGGATGAGGCCCAGGCCCAGATGGAAGAGCTTTTTCAGGAGAGGAAGATCAAACTGGAGTTGTTCCTCCAGCTACGGATCTTTGAGAGGGACGCCATCGATGTAAGTGGCCCCTGTGTTGACCAATGGCAGACCCTGGTCTTGAATCGATCAACCAATAACTTCTCAACATTATTACAGTTTGATGCATAATGAGCTGGCTTGTCCTGGGCTGTAGGAAGCAGACTTTGTATCCCAAGATACAAGTTCATTTATCTTTGAGATGTTTTAGATAGGTAACCTGACCCTTTTACTCCTAGCTTGTTTCCAGTTTGGAAACCAGAACTATATACAGTGGAATTTTGAAGGTGCAACAAATTAATTCCACTTGACAGGTTTGAGTTTTTGGGGTGATTTTGGGGTGATTCACTCAGCTAGCTGTTCTCTCGCTGGCTCGTATTACTGTAGCGCTGTTATCTGCTGGTGTAAGACAGAGTCCCTACTGGGAGACTGAAAAAGCGTTGTGGTTGTTATTCTACAATATCGACTCAAATCCCAATTAGGCTTTAACTTCGGGAGCCTTTTGCATTATGAGGCATGGAGCTCTGATGAGGCCGTCAGGTATTAATGAAGTTATTGTGTTGAGGTGATGAGTCATTTCTGTGTAAGTGTGTGTTGGGCCTACCTGAGGTGCTGTGATAGCAGGGTCATTAGAGAACAGATCAGGATCAAAAGTACGTTGTCCACAGTGCATTTTCACATTACATCAAATCAGATGACGTTGTACTAATATTCCTAATCATATATATATATATATATATATGTCTGATGCCTTCTCCCAAGTGGAAACATGCAGTCAGCGTATGAGACCTTGTGCTTGGATTAAACTGCTCCTGGCCTGTCTGCACATGTAGCTGATCTGGCGCTCCGGTGTAATGCCACCACAATGTGCTGAAGCGGGCCGATGCCAAAATCCTGTAATACTGTATGTTTACCTCCTGGGTCTAGAATTTGGATTCCTTCAGGTCTCTGTGCATTATATGTGGGAGGGAAGGGAGTCGGTCTGTCAGTCAGTCGGTAGGACCCAGTACAAGGGCACGCTGAAGAGAGGGAGGGAGTTATTTTTCTTTCTGCTCCTTCCTAGTCCCACAGAGGGGTTAGGTAGCTCACTCATCTTCAGGTGAGGCAGGGGTAGGCTGCACACCTTCCCAGTCAGTTTCGCAGCAGGATTCCGAGCCGCACAAAGACAGCCAGGTCCCAAGGAAGAAGGGAGGATGGGGTGTCTACTCAGACTAAAAGAGGGGCTTTCACTCTGCAACATAAGTGCAGCCCAGCATGGTAAGTGGCTCCTGGTTCTTGGCTATAAAGGAGTGACGAGGAGAGTGGCAGATGAAGAAAATCTTATGAAAGGAGTAACGGCATGTGGTATTTACGTCTGGGAGCTTTACCTAGCTGTCATTCAGCCTACTTCAATGTGCTTATGAGTTAAGTGAATATGACTACCATAGAATGTCAGCAAGATGTTTTCAAGAGAGATTTAGGAGTTATTGGATTTGTTCTTTTGTTGTTGTTGTAGCACTCCAGACTGCATGAGGACATGTTGAGACTTTAGAGACTTTAGATAGTTTTAAAGAGTGGACCTAGAGATGTAAATACATTATGTGTGTTTATATGGTTGTTAATTAGTGTTTGGTTGCTGAATAACAACTATCACCTGCTGACATTACCTGTTGTTTGCTTTCCTTTATCTCATCTACCAGCCGTACTTTACTGTTGTTATTGGCTGTGTGCCGTGTTTAAAAGGAGAGAAGCTTCTCAACCCCAGAAGTTCTGTATAAATACCGTTGATTACAGTCACATCGTAAAAAACACTGAAAGTTGTTCTGTTTTATTCCTGGGTTTGCTGTGTAGATGAGTAGTTCTGCTTTTGGGGTGAATGAATGACCTGGTTGTTCCAAGGCCATTGGTTAATCAACATAATGATGAACATGACTATACAGGTCTCCTGCTTCAGTGCTCTGCTACAGTAAATGATACACTTATCCAAAGTATCAGACAGAAAGTACTGCTGTTAAAGAACGAATGTTGCATCATTGTCACATGTACAGATGCCATGGATGTTTTTGTTTACATCAAAAACAGCAAGAGTTCTATGCTGATCCAGTTAGCAAATTGCTTTAACTAAATTGGTGCTTTTATTATCTCCAGGCTCAACTGACGCTTAACCTGAATAATAAAGACTTGGTTTGGCTGTTAGATTATCTCCATGCTAAACTGCCCAGAGTTTTTGTGTAATTCCAACAAGATTTTCTTCTAATTCTCCACAGATTTTGATACAAGACGAGCCGTGTTTTTTCCCCACAAACAGCCTTTTACTGATGAGAAGCAGTGCATGATGACATAGTGAACACAAGTAATTTTTCTTCATACAAAACCTGTTGCCTTCTGTGTCGTCTGTGGTCTAGGCCACTTTGCTCTAGCCAGTAGTATAAGGCTACATGATGAGGCTATTAGGGAAAAGAGAAAGTAATTTTCCTTTGTCAACCATCAAGTCACCAGACTTGATGGACTATGGATGCACTATAATAACAGTAAAGTATAGGGTACTGTAATTACAGTAAAGTATGATGCACTATAATAACAGTAAATTATAGGGCACTTTAATAACAGTAAAGTATGATGCACTATAATAACAGTAAAGCATGGTGAATTATAATAACATTAAAGTAAAGCCCACTATTATAACAGTAAAGTATTGTGCTCTTTATTAACAGTAAAGTATAGTGCACTATATTAACAGTAAAGTATTGTGCAATGTAATAACAGTAAAGTATGGGGCACTGTAATAACAGTAAAGTATGGTGCATTGTAATAACAGTAAAGTATAGTGCACTGTAATTACAGTAAAGTATGGTACATTATAATAACAGTAAAGTATGGTGCACTATAATAACAGTAAAGTATAGTGAACTATGATGACTGTAATGGTAGAGTATAGTGCACTATATTAACAGTGTAATAACAGTACAGTATTCTGACCGTATAGTAACCAGTACAGTATAGTAGACTAGGTGTTGTATTACAACAGTACATTATAGTAACAGTATATTATATTAACCGTATTGTTTACTGATTATAACCCGAAATCTAAGGATGTAATATTCTACTCTGTTTGTATTTTTCTTGTCATGAAGGATTAATTTCTGTTACAGCATTGTTGAAAAATATGGCAAACCATATTTGGTCGTACAAAAATATTAACATCTGCTGCATTCATGTTTGTTCATTTGAATTTTAGTTGCTGAAGTGCACTAAACTGATTAGGGTTTGTCTGTTAGGCCTGGTGAAAATAGTATTGAACCAATTAGATTGAGCAATAAATCCCCACTTGTGCTATTTGACAACATATAGCTCAATCTTTTGTTTTAAAAATAGGCTGAGGTCCAACTGTTTCAAGAGCTGGCTGTCCAGTGTCCATGGATTTATAGGCAGTTTAGGCTATCCAATTACAATGTTACTTGGTTCAATTGGTACAATGTACAGACGTATAAACAGCACCAGCACAATGAGCAAGGAATGAATAATTAAGACCAGCAGTGTGTTTCACATCATACGGTACATAAAAGGCTAAGTGATGTCTGAAGCAGTGTGTTTCACATCATTCAGTACATAAAAGGCCAAGTGATACCTGTAGCAGTGTATGTTATAGCTACAGTTGTCCAACGACATATCCTGCCACATCCAACATAACACCCCAGTGCTCTAATACTGCTGCAGGATGAGTTGAGATATCGGTCGCTGCTCAGAAACAACTCCCTCTATCTTTCACCACTTTCCACAGTCCTGTATCAGTCTCAAATCACTTTCACCAAATCCGAAGAAGTAAAACAATTTTGCAGCTGCCTCTGCATGCCCATCATGGATCAACGCATAGTGGCATCTTTTAGGGAACGGCTAACTATCAGCCTTCAGACCCCTTGACTTGCTCCACATTTAGTTGTCATAGAATCACATTTCAATTGATGGCATTGTTTTTGAGTCTTCTTGGCCAAGACTCCACCTGCTATACTTCCTTGCAGGTCCTCTTTAACTCTGTTGAGATCATATGGGTAGATGTTCAATGGGGTTTAAGTCCAGGTCCCAGTCTCCTAGTCCTTGTTGCTGGGAAGCATATGCAAAGCAAGATTTCTACAACACCCATCCTTCACTGGAGGTCTACAAAGAGTTGTATCTCCTGGCTGGTTCTTTTCTCTGACATGCTTTGTTAAAGGTGGGACTTTATATAGACAGGTGTGGGTCTTCCTGAGCCAGTCAGTTACATCTGCCACATGATGACTCCCTAGTTCTAGAGACATCTGAAGGATTAACAAACATTTAAGATTAATTTAGAGCAGGGGTGGGCAAACTACGGCCCGAGGGCCAAATGCGGCCCGCGAGGCTGTCCCATCCGGCCCGCGGAATGTAATACAATTATTTTGGGGGGAATTAAAAAACCAACTCACCAGCCCATTCTTATACATCTGAGTCAGAATTGTAACTATTTTCACCTTATATGGGATCTACTGTACGTTTTAACTTTTGCCCTTTTCTGGCCTACAAATCAATTATGATTAACAAATTACAAAAACAAATGTGGCCCTCCATTTCATTTCAAAATCCTGATGTGGCCCCCGAGCCAAAATCTTTGCCCACCCCTGATTTAGAGTGTCTTGGTAAAGGGCCTACTGTGGCTTTGTTTCTTACAGTAGGTCTTCTAGGTAGCCAGCCAGTACCTGAGATTTGACTATTACTTACTTTGTGCGTGACAGCTGGATGTCTTTTGTTTCTATCGGATACAGTTTTTACATTTAGCATTTTAGCACATCTCTATCTCTGAAACGTACCTGAAGTTATTCTGAAAAGTGTATCGGCAGTTTGTATTATATGGAGAGGAATTGAAATATAAAGTCTGTCATTGTGTACAGCCATAATGTTGCTAATGCCCCATTCATGTGAACATGTTTTAATGTCACCCTATGTCCTTTTCGCGTTGCGTTACTAGTTTGGTCAAGTGTACAGTCTGTAGTGCAGCCTGTCTCTCAGAGATTGCATTTATTTTATTACGTCATCATGCTCTGCTTCTCATCAGCAAAAAGGCTGTTTGTGGAATGCCACCCCTGGTGGTAAAAGTGCTTTTTTAATTCTTATTTTTGAATGCATGAAATAAGAATCTGAGAAATTGAAGAAAATCTTGGAATCACACAACATCTTCAGTTTAGCCAATCATTTTTCTTTTCAGAATTGAAAGAGCCACAATTATTATTATTATTATTAGTATGATTCCGAAGATAATATACTGTCTTGTTTACTTACTTCTACCTCAACCTGGTTGAGGGACCCTAGCAGTGCTGTAAATACACATCATGTAAAGAATATCAGTGTACGCACAACCAGAGTGGGCCTTGCAATTCCACTCTGTTGTGGATGGTCTTCATTGAAATGAATGACACGTGGCACAATATAACAGGGTGGCTCTATTTCCTGTGTACAGGGCATAATGGTTTTGGCAACAGAAATCACCTGGCATCTACACTGTTGCAAGTCTGTGTTCATCCTTAAACACATGCTAACATAACAGATAGTCATTCTTGCCTTCCATTTTGCCAAGTTGTCTGTGTAGCACTTCTTTAGGGAGGAGTGTACAATTCTATGAAACATTAGACACTCCAATAAGGTCTGCTAATTAAACATTCTCTCATTAGAATTCCTTTTATTCATACGCTGACGTAGCTTGTACCCCTGTTATGAAAGATTCAACATTGACAGTTGGAAATATTTCTTGTGTGTGCATTTGTACTTGGAGGTTGTCCTGGACATGATATGCTCTGGGTCATTTAGCAGAGACATTTGAAGCTTACAGTAATCCCTTATGTCTGCTTTTCTACCCTGACATTACAGTTGATCTACCTATTGTTCATCTTTAGGAGATTTCCCTAAATCTGGATGAAGTGTAACCCCTGCCGTTCCCTCTAAACTAACAGATCATCTCAGACCTGGAGTCCTGGAGTGAGGAGCTGTCCCAGCAGACGAGTGGGTTTGATACGGAGGATCTGACGTTGGCGGAGCAGAGACTCCAGCACCACGCTGACAAGGCCTTGACCATGAACAACCTGACTTTCGACGTCATCCACCAAGGACAGGAGCTGCTGCAGTATGTTACCGAGGTCCAGGCCAGCGGTGAGTAGTGAAGAAGCACACACACCATATTGGCCAAAGCCCTGCTGGGATGGGAGAGTAGGGGGGGGGGGGTTTATCGGGTGCTGGAGAGCTCAGTAAAACAGCAGGCAGGGGAGAGAAGAGCAGATTTTCCTCCCCGGTAATCCTAGACCCTCATCTCTCTGGGTAAAACCACCAGGCAGTGCTACAAACACACATCAGTAACATAACACATACACAGAGACCATTTTGCATAGCCGGCACACATCTCAGAGCAGATCCAGCTCAATTTATCTCCCGGACGTCAGAGAGACTGACACAGAGTTTCTATGACGAGCTCTCCCCTCCAGCAGTCTAATGCGTGTCTGGAATGCCGGAGTAAAATGTAAGTAATATAACGTGGATGCTCCTGTGTGTTGTGTGTGCCTGTGAGCATATGGAGTTATTCATGTTGGACCGGGAATGAAGTGTCTTTATACTACAAACTGGTCAGCGATCCACATGCAGAGGCTCAGCTGATTGGTCTAATCAAAGAAAACGCACTCTTCTCATTTGGGTTGTATAATGGTGCTGTTCATTGTGATGTTTTCTGCTGCAATATCTGATGAGCAAGCTCTCATCTCCTCCTCCACTCTCTTTCTGTCTTGTTTTCTGTGTTCCTCCCTGACCCCTCTGTGTGTGACTTCCAGGTGTGGAGTTGCTGTGTGACAGGGATGTGGACATGGCTACGCGGGTTCAGGACCTACTGGAGTTCCTTCACGAGAAACAACAGGAGCTGGATGTGGCGGCAGAGCAGCACAGGAAACACCTGGAACAGTGTGTCCAATTGCGCCACCTACAGGCCGAAGTTAAACAGGTACTGAATATGTACTGGACAGTACTGAATATGGGATGGCTACCATAAGTGGCTGTTGCTGTGAAATAAGTTGTCGTATAATCTCATGAGGAGAGCACATGATTATGGATGGCCATCTCTGGCCGTGTATGTAATATCGAGCGTGAAAAGCTTCAAACTGATTTATTTAGTTGCATGTGGTGAGATCTTCCGCAAAAGGATGAAGGGGTTTATACACCATTGATAGGTTAACATAATTTAATACTCTGCAATATTCCATGCACAATTAGGAGATTTTTACTTTCAGAAATGTAGTTTTCTAACTTATATACTTGTATGTTTTCATGCACTAAATTGATGAGCAATTCTAAAATGTTAGGAAGATTTTGTTAGGGATCTTGGACAATTTGTCTATATATGGTCTTTCTAGATCCTTGCTAGTGGAAGCAAAAATAGTCCCACTACATGAAGGATCCACCACTGTAGTGTAAAGAAGGCCATAAACATCATATCAATCAATACCTGCATGTTTATGGCCTAAGAGGTCTATTCTCATGTCATCTAACACATATAGAAACACATGTATTTGGATGGGAATCTGGTCAGAATCTTCATCTGCATTTGGATGGGAGGCCAAGGGATGTTGGGGGTCTTCTCTGGTTGGGGTAAAGTGTAATGGGACACTTTTTCTTATTTATTTTAAACTTAAAAAAACATATCTACATCTTGGTTGAGGTTCCTGTACAGGCAATCTATTTGTGTTGAATACAACAAGTATTGTTGTAGAGTAAAGTCAACATTTATTATGTGTAATTGGCAACTTTGTGTTTGATGGTTTAGTGAAACAAAATGAGCACCAACATTTGTAGGTGTGAACTGTTAGAAATCAGCCGTTTGTATTGTCAAAAGTCTGTCAGAAGTCAAGGGAGAAAATTATTTAACTCAACACATCATTGTAAGTGTTGCCCTTTGGCAGTACAAATCAATCTCACTGTACAGATGGTCACTAGCTGGCATATACCTTGATGGGCAGGTCTACCCAGCACACATTTCCACAAGAACCAACATGCCAGATGGTCAATGTAAACATGTTACCTTTCTGAGGTTGACAGAGATCTATACACTGATGTTTCTGCGGTTCTCATCATCTAGGCACATTTAACTTTCAATGAAACATACATACATATGATTCCACAGAACCTTTACAAAATGTTTTGAATATTCTGGGGGTTTTAGTTTAGCATATGGAGGGGGTAGAGTTCGTTAGTTAATTTATGTAGGATTTTTGCATTCACCTTCACAGTTCTCGTGGCTGTTCAGCTGAGGTCTGCTATTAAGACAGCTTTGGCACCAGCTATTGAGGAGGCTCAGGACCACTTCTCTTCTGCTCTAGATGGTATCCGAGACACTGCCGGACCAGGTCTGGCGTATGTTTGCCTTCAAACACGACCTTAGTCGTTCCTGCAACAGCATAGTGTCTCTTGAGGAATCAGTTGCTCGACTGACGTCTGAGAATCAAAAATTGGTGGACAAGACTGACGACCTGGGTGTTTGCTCGCGCTTTAGTGCTGAAGTGTTGGGTACCGCTCTCGTTCCTGCTTGCCCAGCAGACTGGAGACTACAACACTAAGTCCAGGGTGTTTATCGTTAGGTTCCATCATTTCCAGGACAAGGAGCGTTTTTACTCTCATGACGAAGCCCAGCATTGTTTAACCGCAACTTTCAAGCCGGATAGACTAGTCCATTTTCGTTTTCTCAGGTGTGATTTTCCTGCCTTTTTCAGCCTTCTGTCAGTATTGTTATTGTATTGTGTTACATTGATTGACACTGCTACGTGCTGCTGTGCTTGGTATATTATTGCAAAGCTGCCTGTGTGCAGGACTGTTTTTCCCTGGGTGGTCACTGTAGTACCGCACAGCAATAGTGCAGGGCTTCTGTTCACTGTTTGGTTTGTTTAACCATTCTTCTCTCTCCGAGACGTTGACTTTACTGTTCACCCAGTTATTTCACTGTGACAAGTCCACAGGCTGTGTCCCACCTAATGGGGCCTCTCCACGTTGGGATGAGGACACTACTGGCATGCATCAAGGCTGCGTACCATGCCGACCTGCTTCCGTCTGGGAAGGAGACTATGGGTTTGGGTGGGAGGGATTTTAATATATATATGTATTTGCGTTCTTGTTGTTTTGGGATTTTTGCTTCACTTTCTTGGTTTAGTCAGGTCTTCCATTCACATTTTAACTCCAAGCCCGGAGGAGTTGCAATTTTGATTGGCCATAGAATTCCTTTCTCAGCTACTAGTGTAACCTCCGAAAGTAACGGGATGTATTTAGTCATTGCGGGCACCATCTTGTACACACCAGTAGTTTTGGTCAGTGTATACGCTCCCAACGTTGATGTTGAATTTGTTGGGGAAAAACCCTTCTCTAAACACACATTTGTTCATGTTTGCTGGGGATCTGAATTGTCTTGGCTCTGGATCGCTCCAACCCCAGAACTATGACTACCTCTGCTATGTCAAAGTGCTTTTTGGATTTTACAGTGGAATATGGGTGTGTGGACCCTTGGAGGTTCTGGAATTCACTGGCAAGAGGGTACTCCTTCTCTCATGTGCCTCACACCTTCTCTCATATATGTACATGTTTTTCATTGACCAGGCGTTGCTCGCCAGTGTGATGCGGATGGGCTGCTGTTGGACTCAGGTGCTACTTAATATGAGCGTGGTGACCGAGCGGTTGGTCTGCTGGCACACCGGGGAAACGCAGGCTGCTTCTCTTCTAATTCCCCAAATGAATAATCCTTCCTGGGGTTTCATTCCAGACCGTAAGGGGTTCAACTGCTCCGCCAAATCTTTCTATTCCTCCCTAAACACGTCTGAGTTCCCATCAAATACTACCAATACGACTCGGTTCCCGGGTGATTCAGGGAATCCTTCTGTCGAACTCCTACAACGCGGCTGACCTTGATTCCCCTCTCAGCCTTGAAGAAGTTGTGCAGTCAATCAAGTCCATGTAGAGTATTAAAGCTCCAGGGCCTGACGCAATTCCTGTTGAGTTGTTTAAACTTTAAATTCCTCGCCAAGTTAGCACCCTTGCTATGGTCTTTGTACAATGAGCCCCTGCCAATCTTCCAAAACCTACCTCTTTGATGAGCAAGAAAATACACCTAACTTTGATTTTTCCGGCACAGACTTAAATGATAAATGGCTTTAATGACACAAGTTCTGATTGTTTTGCCCTTGAACACGGGACAAGACAAGGTTGCCCTCTCTCCCATTTGTTATTTGCCCTCGCTATTGAGCCCTCTTTAAGAACTCTAATGTATGTGCATTGTCCTCCCTCCAGGGTGTGGAAGTGTCATGGGACTTTTTTGTGACACATCTGGTCACGCTCACCTGCCTAATAAGCTTTAACGATGCCATCTATAGAACAGTTTTACTTCTATTGGTGCCTGATAAATGGCATCATGCAATTTACTCTGTACTAAGAAACATCTGGAACCAGTAGTTGACATGGCATTAAATCTAAATTATGTTGTCGCAAAAAAAAATTGTTCTGGCAGTACAGTTGTCTGAGGGACTGGAATGTAAAGTTTGACAAAAATGTAGAGGGTATATATTCTTCCTCTATTTGGCAATTCATGTAAAAGGAAAAAAAATGAATAGGTGCGCAAACTTTTTCACCCCACTGTACAACATGGAATAGGAGTCCAGTATATGGTGATGTCATAAAACCTAATGATTGTATTATCATGCCAGTTGCTTCACTATCTGTTGCAATTGTGTTTGAGGATGATGTCATGAAGTTATGACATTCCAGGGGGACGTTCTAATGAGATCATAGACATGGTACCAAGGTTCTGTATGTTCGAACGGGAGGCTGTTTGTCTGTTCATGATGAGCAATGTAAACGTTGTTATTGAGGTAATAGAGCAAAGTGATATTAACGAGCTAACAACCTATGGTTATAGACAGAGCTTCTTGGCTTTACATCCAACTCTTCTGCCTGGGTTAGTAAGTCCACCCAAGCTTCAGGTCTTTCCTACTGTTATGTCAGACCTCTAGCTCTCCCTCAAATTGGAACATATGCCTTTGTTTTTTTCCGGTCTTGTAGGTTGCGAATGTTACGTTGTATTTATTTATGTTGATCCCATTTATTTGGGCAGTTAAGACATTTCAATTCTCTAAGGCCAATTAATAAATCCGTTTTACAGCTCTTCTCGACATCACCCACCACATCTTTTTCCCTCACTTAAATGCAACTGACCTGCACTCACTCTCCAAAACAATGCTTGCTGGGAAAGTAGAGCAATCCTTTTGAGATGACCACCTGTCCAAAACTTGAAGGAAAAGTAGGCCAGCAGGAGCATCATCTCTTAATCTTATTCTCTGTATTTATTTATTTCAGTTTCTTCATTCAGACATGGTTGTAGAGCAAGAGATTACCCGTGTTCTCAAATAGAAAAGAGAGGCCTGTGTGTGTGTGTTTATTTTATGGCTATAAGCTGAGAGGTCACCCCGGGCAAAATGAAGGAACAGTTGTTTTTTCTGCCTGTCTCTGTGACTGAGCGGTAACCTCTTCCCACACACAGCTGCTGTGATGAGCTCTAAGTTTGGCAGTGGGGTGAGAAGACAGAGTGTTAGCCAGATCCTCATCAGGTGTCCTGACAGGGCCTTGGGGGGGGTTGTAGATGCTGTCAGTGAGCCCTGCTCTCACTCCTGATTGGTTCATTGTGTTTGTGTGTTTTAGGTGCTGGGTTGGATCCGTAATGGAGAGTCTATGCTGAATGCAGGTCTGATCACAGCTAGCTCTCTACAGGAAGCTGAGCAGCTGCAGAAGGAACACGAACAATTTCAACATGCCATAGAGGTATCTTTCTCTCTCCCACATTCACCTCCTCCCTCTCTTTCTCAATACTTTCTCACTCCGCTTCTTTTTGTTCTGCTCAAGTCCATGCTCCCTCCCTTTCCACAACCCTCTCATCTTCATCCTCTTTCTCCTTTTACCCTCTCCTCCTGGGCGTTTCACCTGAAGGCCTTAGCCTCTCTCTCCTTCTTTCATCTTTCTTCAGGAATCATCCCCTTATGCTACTTCACCAGCATCAGATCATATACCCAGATTATTTCACTTCCTCTGAGCAAGGCTCATTTTAAATGCCATCCTATGTATGACCTACTTTCTTCAGGGCTAATATGATGCCGGCAGCCCTATGGAGTCAGGAGAGATTTCCACAATCCACTTGTTTTCATTTGTACGATATTGGCTTCTGCCGAGGTGTGTTAACATTCACGATAGAAGTAGCCCGGTAGAATCCCATGATGTATACAGTGAGACTCTTTTCCTGTAGCCGTTGCCTCAACTGCGCGCTAACCCTTCATGTTACACTGTGCAGACGAGACGTTAGCGCTAGCGTTAGCATTGTGGAAACCGCTTCTCCTTCCCTCCATCCAGAAGACCCATCAGAGTGCCCTGCAGGTGCAGCAGAAGGCTGAGGCGTTGCTCCAGGCCAACCACTACGACATGGACCTCATCAGGGACTGTGCTGAGAAGGTCGCCGACCACTGGCAGCAGCTCATGCTGAAGATGGAGGACCGGCTCAAACTGGTCAACGCCTCCGTGGCCTTCTACAAGACCTCTGAGCAGGTACCGAAGCCAGAACCGCTTCCCTGGTGCCCAGCCCGGTAACGTGGCCTAGGACAAGCACTCTAGACTGGATGGTAGTAAGCGGTGTTACACCCCCGCTAGCCTTTTACCGTTTACCTGCATGCACTTGGGATGCGCGGTGCATTGTGGGTTGTGTAGTTTTGAACTGTGTGGTACCGTCTGTAGGTGTGCAGCGTGCTGGAGAGCCTGGAGCAGGAGTACAAGCGTGAGGAGGACTGGTGTGGAGGGGCTGATAAACTGGGCCCTAACAGCGAGTCGGATCATGTGACACCCATGATCAGTAAACATCTGGAGCAGAAGGAAGCCTTCCTCAAGGCCTGCACGTTAGCAAGGAGAAACGCCGACGTCTTCCTGAAGTACCTGCACCGAAACAGTGTGAACATGCCTGGGATGCTGTCTCATGTCAAGGCACCTGAAACACAGGTCAAAAGTAAGGGGGCTCCTTTTTCCCTTGTTGATGAAATGGACCTTTGGATGTTTTTTTCGTACGTGGTCTCCTCAAAACTTGGCAAGCATTCCAGATTGCACCATTTCTTCCCCTATACAGTACAGGGCACTGCTTAAATTCTGTAGTGCAGTGCCACAGGGAATGATTTAGCGTGCCGTTTCCTGCATTGTTGTATGAACAGCCGTGTGCCGCTCGTTGTTTTGTCAGACATCTTGAATGAGTTGCTGCAGAGGGAGAACCGGGTGCTTCACTTCTGGACGATGAGGAAGAGAAGACTGGACCAGTGTCAGCAGTTTGTGGTGTTTGAACGCAGCGCCAAGCAGGTCAGTGTTGTGCCTCGGGAACAACAAACACTTGAACTTGGGGTCAAAAGAGTCAACAGGAATCTATGACAATAACTCAACACGGTTAATGACTGTAGAAGTATAACACTGTGAATAACGCCAGTTTGAACATTGAGCCAACTGCTCAGCTAAGCATTATCTGCCCTATTGTTTTGCGGGCTGACAAACCAAAGCACACATCAAGTTTCCTCACCATTCAGAGCCGTCCTCAGGATGTGTTTACCTAAAACGATTACCAAAACGCTCCGCTCATGTAGTCAATGCTCACTGACCGAGGGAACGTGTGAAGCAGACAAATGTGTCTTTATTGGAGACCATTTGCTCCCCCAACTGGGCTGGAGTAGACATTACTCTGGTCCGGAGAAGCAGCAGTGAAACATGCTCTCATTTACATTGAAGTAATTTAGTGAATGCTGTTATTCACAGAGACTTACAGTAGCAAATGTCTTTTTTTCGATTGGTCCATAGGCTCTGGAGTGGATCCATGACACGGGAGAGTTCTACTTGTCGACACACACCTCCACTGGGTCCAGTATACACCACACACAGGAGCTCCTAAAGGAGCACGAAGACTTTCACATCACAGCCAAGGTGAAGTACACAACTAGCAGTGTCCACAATATCAAACACTTTCAACTCATTTATTTTATTAAAAGGAATTTGTACTTGCCATTTCACGACATGGAATGTCATCAACCCTATAGAGCTTACATATTCACTATTTATATTTGTTTCTATATGGATAAGAACTTTAGCCATTGTGTTGAGACTGTATAGAGACTAATGACAGTCATCTGTCCCATATATAACCGGTATCAAAAGCATATCAAACGTGGGAATAGACCCCTATGATCCAAAACACTCGTGTACTATCCAGTATTAGTGAATGGGGCTCCCTTTGGGACATGTTGGAGTCATTTCGTTTTCTGCAGTCTGTGTGGTGTCTCTCTGCTTAGCAGTAGGAGGCCCAGACACGGGGTGGCCTGTTTCTGCTTTGGGCTTCTGGGTAATTGTTTTGCAGAAAACTCCATTGTGCCCATGAAGCCCTGGCACAGTGGGATTTGGCTCCTGTGGGTGACACACGCTGACCGCGGCCCCTGTTCATTCTCTCTTTCATTCTGCCCCTCTTTCTTTGCACTGACAGCAAACCAAAGAGAGAGTAAAACTGTTGATCCAGCTGGCGGAGGGCTTTTGTGACAAAGGACACGCCCACGCGTTGGAGATAAAGAAATGGGTCTCGTCTGTGGACAAACGCTACAGAGACTTCTCCCTCCGTATGGACAAGTACCGGTCCTGTCTGGAGAAAGTTCTGGGCATCGTATCCTCTGAATCCAACAAGGCTGTAAGTACTAGAGGAGGGGTGTGTGTGTGTCTGTGCATGTGCTGTGAATCTGTCTGTATATGTTTGTGAGTCTGTATTTGCATGTGTATCTGTCCGTGTCTGTCTGTGTGTCTGTCTGTGTATATCTGTGAATCTGTGTGTGTCTGTCTGGGCATAGATACACAGACAGGCACACACACAGATACAAGACACACGCAGAAACACAGTCTGTCGCTGTATGTATGTGTGTGCAGTGCCCCCTGCTGGCGACCAGTCGTTTTACCATATGTATGTCCTGCCTGGCCTTTAGAGTAAAGGGCTGCAGCTGGACATCATCCCTGCTAGCGCCCCCGGGTCAGAGGTCAAGCTGAGGGATGCCGCTCACGAACTCAATGAGGAGAAGAGGAAGTCTGCCCGTCGAAAAGAGTATGTATCACACACGCTTAGCTGCAGAAACACAGTTAACGTTGACAATAAAGAAGCTTTTAATCTAAATAGTAGATTATTTGAACTAGCAATCCACAGATGAATCTGTTATCAAAGTATTGGTTTGTTGCAGCCTTTTACACACTAACATTGGGTATCCTTAGGATATAGGCCACCAAAAATATTTAAATGGTTGAACTCTTCCCTAAGCAAGATTTTCACATCACCTTTCCTCACCTTCGTGAAAAAAACATCACCCTCCCTATTGAAAATACAGATAAAAAGAGTTTGAACGAATTTGGTCTAAATCACAAACTCTCCTGCCCAACAACATACATGCAAACGTAGCCTACATTATAGGCCGACTGTACCAAACAACTGACCCAATGAATGTGGTAATATTAAATAAATATAGCCTAGATTTGTTTTCTATTTAAAATACAAAATATGTTCTGACCCAAGGGTGCACAGGTGAGGCCAGAGCCCTGTCCCGGTCCAATGTCAGAGAAAGTAAATGAGCCCGGACCAAAACATTTGTAAAAACAGAAAAATATGGACGTTGAAAAAGCGTTTGCATAATGACAAAATTAACAATTTACACTGTTGTTGAACACAATCAAAGCAACCGTGGGAGCCAGGAAATGGAAACTACATTAAAACTATATTCAAATAACTGTTAAGTAAGTTGAGTTTATAATTACTTAAAATTACACATCACATTGCCCTTTGGCCTTTTTTAAATGTGGGCTGTACTCCAAGTAACAATCCTGGTAATTTTACTTCATTAGAATAAACTTATGGATTTATTGTCATATTATTTTATATTCTTATTAAAGGGTTATTACTTTTTCAAATCCTTAAAAAAATATGAAACTGGGGCATCAACTGATACACAGCCTAATATGCACAACGCTTCATTATCTAATTATCGTAAGCTTGTTATTTTAATTATAATAACAACAATGATCTTTAGTTATTGTTAGCTGGTAATTACCATCATCTCCAGAATGCAATGGGTCTTCTGCTTCCAGTGAGTTGTCCAAGCACGAGGGCATCATGGCTGTGACCAATCTACTAGTTCCAAATAAACCTCTACTTCACGTATCTTACAAAAAGCAAAATGCGGATTGGGTGAAAAACTCTTATGTGGATAGCCTCAGCCTAAAGTCAGTGACCCGATGTACAAGTTCTGCACTGAGTTGTGACTCTTCTTCGGATTCTATTTCTTGTTCATTGTCGTCCTCTTTTACTATGCAGAGCAAAATGTTTTTTGTTAACGCGGCTCCGTCATGGAGAACAGCATGCCGTTACCCTGGTAATCGTCTGTATATTAAAACAGGAACGCCATAATCGACGTTCAGCATGCACTCTTGCACGTTCAGCATGCACCGTTTCCACATAATGCAGGCATAGGCTACGGTCAAACTATCCACATGGACATTCCGTAGCAACAACCCACGATTCGTTCCAGTCAATCTTTCCCCCAACAAAACATCTCCCTTCAACTCCAAAATTTGATGTGGTTTTTCAAGAAAATCTACTGAACAGAGACTGCAAAGAAGCTCTTGATTGCTATGATTGCTGTTGTATGAAGCCTTTTCAAGATTATTGACACTATAATGCGATATATATATATAAAAAAAGCTGATCTATCCCTTAGTAGACTGATGTTACTTATTGTATAAATCACAGTGAATATTAACAGTATTGGAATTTTGTATATAAATTATCCAGCATTTACTATATTCTCAATAATTTGGAATACCTATTGATTGATCTTTCAAACAATTCTGAAATATACTTTAGTATTCAAACTGCAGTAATTAGCTAAGGGGTTATCTACCAGTTACAATACGTTACATAAATTTTTTGTTAAGATATTTGATATGGATATCAAGATTCACATTCATGTTTTTTACAATATACTGTATCTGACTTCAAAGGCTGTGCCACTAGAGGACTGTTAAATTAATGAGCCTTATGTTAATGTCTGAACTACAATTCAGTGCCCCATTCATTTAAGATGTAATGTTCAGTAAAATAATGATAATATTCTGCAAACTGCAAACTGTTCATTCTCCGGTATATTCAAGGGAACAATTTATATATGTAGTCTCCAAATTAGAACAGATTCCCTGTATATTCCACTTATTTGAACAGAACCATAGTCAATAGTGCCCTTTACTGTTAACAGAATAGAGTGCCATTTGGGATGTCTGTGTTAGTAATTCCAAACCTTGTAGTTTACACTTAACAAACCCCATGTTGGGGGCCACTGCTGCATCACGTGATATTGTCTCTACCAGACAAAAGCCAGTCAAGTGCATTATCTTTCTCTATTTCCGTAGGTTCATAATGGCAGAGTCAGGTGCATTATCTTTCTCTATCTCCATAGGTTCATAATGGCAGAGCTGATTCAGACAGAGAAGGCCTACGTCAGAGACCTGCGGGAGTGTACGGATGTAAGTTTTGAGAGACAGCAGCTTAATTTAACCTGTGACACATTGTCTTCTTACTGACAGACCCTTCACAACAGCCCTCGTGGGGATCACCTACTCAGTGATGAGTAAGAGGTCGGAAGTAAACATTGCTGAAAGGAAAATGTATAAAATAATGCTCAAAGGCATTTGATGTTGTTACCGTTGTCTGGAATCTTAACCAGGTTAAGACAGGTTGTTTGGTCTGTTGTTTCAGACATACCTGTGGGAGATGACCAGTGGTGTGGAGGAGATTCCACCAGGCATTGTCAACAAGGAGCACATCATCTTCGGGAACATGCAGGATCTCTACGAGTTCCACCAAAAGTCAGTTCTGGAGTTTTCTTCTTGATGCACTATAGAAGTTGTTAAGGTCCCTATATGAATGAACTCAACCCGTGTTGTTAACTACTATTCAACTGCAGGTGTTTATTATTTCACCAGTGCAGGGAGTCCCTCCACCCCTCCACCCCTTCGGTTGTTGTGAATCCAATGCTTTTTTTGATTTTGTTGGAACCTCTTTCCGTTTTACTACAGCATCTTCCTGAAGGAGCTGGAAAAATACGAGCAGTTACCTGAGGACGTGGGTCATTGCTTTGTCACCTGGGTGAGTGTTTTTGTCACCTGTTAGCATGAGAGTTTGAGTGGTTGAAATGTTAATTAAATAATATTGTCTCTCTAAATGTGTGCGTGTCTGTTTTGCAGGCGGATAAGTTCCAGATGTACGTGAATTACTGCAAAAACAAACCGGACTCTACTCAACTCATTCTGGAACATGCAGGGCCTTATTTTGATGTCAGTACCTTGGACATGCCATCAATCCCTACTACAGCAATTTTTTAATTATTATTAAATTGTCATTTTTGGTCTTTGATGAAACCCATTCACCAGAGATGTACCTGTATTTTGCTGTCACCTCCAGCTTCAATGAGCCAGCACTATTCTTCTTCAAGATGTCTGTCATTTAGGAACAGTCCTACATACACTGGCTGCTATGCTCTCCATGACACCTGCATGTCTTTTGGTTTCCAGGAAATTCAACAGAGGCACCGGCTGGCAAACTCGATCTCCTCATACCTCATCAAGCCTGTGCAGAGAATAACCAAGTACCAGCTGCTCCTCAAGGTACAGGCCAAATACAATTAGCCATTTGAATGTACAGAATTAACACAATTACAAGAGAAACCAGTGAATCCTCTGTTTAATCTTTTTTATGTAAAGGATTCAATAATCCACAAAGTTGCTGTTGGCATATGAACATCTTAGAACATAATACAAAAGAAAGGCCTTTATATCTGGTCGGACCTTGAGGTTTGGGGAAAACAACTGAAGACGTGTGTTACCGTGTTACTCTGTTTTTCCCCTCAGGAGCTGCTGACCTGCTGTGAGGAGGGGAAGGGGGAGATCAAGGACGGCCTGGAGGTGATGCTCAGTGTTCCCAAGAGAGCCAACGACGCCATGCATCTCAGCATGATGGATGGTAGGAACATTGAGGACCAGGCCTCGACCAACTGGACATTTCTCTTCATCTAGTGGGAACCCGTTTAGGCTATCACATCTTTCCATTTTAATTAGTTGAAGTTGTTCACCATTTCCATATTGAAATGTTTCCCTCACTTCGGTTTGTTTTGAAACTATCCACACCTGTGACACCTGATTGAAATTACCCAGGGCCCTTGAAATGCACAGCAGCTGTCACTGTAGCACCAACAGCATTAGTTTGTCCGTTTCCAACAATGTGGTTCAACGAATCATGATACCGAATTGTAATAAACCTTGAATATGTATGTTTAAATCTCCCTTTAACGAGGGAATTGTGCCAAATGACACGATATGCCTAATGCCCACCTCTAAATAGAAAATCCCATGAGCCTTGAATGTGTTTCACTACATTGTAGTTTGGAGTTATTTTGCTTTGCCACACAGTTTGACCATGACCTGTATTCTCCCTCCTCTACCGCCCAGGATTTGATGGAAACATTGACTCTCAAGGAGAGCTGATTCTGCAGGAGTCCTTCCAGGTGTGGGATCCCAAGACCCTGATTCGTAAGGGGCGAGAGCGCCACCTCTTCCTGTTTGAGATGTCTCTGGTCTTCAGCAAGGAGGTCAAGGACTCAACTGGACGCAACAAGTACCTATACAAGAGCAAGCTGTTTGTAAGCACCACCTTTCCAATCACTCCATCTCCCAAAGGCTTGACATCAGCACACTCACCTTAAATCTGCTGTGACCCCTAATAAACGGTATTGGCAAATGTCCATTTGGATTTCAAGTCTTTGTAGTTTTTTTAAAACCTGTTGGTTCTTAACCGTGTTTAAGTGTTGTTTCTGATTTTAAGACTTCAGAACTGGGTGTCACAGAGCACGTGGAGGCAGACCCTTGTAAGTTTGCACTCTGGATTGGAAGGACCCCCAGCTCAGACAACAAGATTGTGCTGAAGGTAACTGAAATATGACCTTAACCTTAATACTTAAGCACAATGAATATGTAATGTTTCTTTCCTCCCACATTTTACAGAAAATATGTCAATAGTGGGTGTTGCTGGGGGTTGCTGAGGGTTTAAAGATCGACATGTTGACTTACAGCTTTCCGAAAAACATATTTCTTTTAAGTTGGTGTTGCTTGGTGCTTACAAATCAATGAGTTACGTGAACGTTTTTGCACTTAGAAAAGTCTATGTAGGTTTTTTTGTTATTAGTCACACCAATGACCTACATGCTGTATTCTGTGTCTTCACTGCAACTCCCGTCCAGGATCTGTTTTGGGTTATTCTTCCTAGTCATTGCACGCACCTCCATTCCTTGAATCAGTCAATAATTAGCATAGGATCAAAACCAGAAGAGTTTTGGGCCTCCAGGGCCCAGGTAAGTGGCCGTGTCTTACACATTATATAATGGAAGGCAGACCATCTTGATATGTTCGTTTTGTAACAGCAGCGCGTTTGATTATTGTTGCTTAGTTCCCATGAAGACGCGGGTTCTTTATGAGTCATAATCAGTGTCCACACATTTGCAGCATTCACACAGCACTGAAAGCCTTTAAAATGGCTCCTTAGTAATGACTAAAGCTAAGATGCTACCGTTGACAATTACTCCGGTGCAAAATGCACTTTATTGGATAATGAGGAACAATGACAGCAACACAATTTGTCCATGGTGTTTTCTGCCAGCGTACCCTATATTTATGTCATGTTAACCATAGGGACAATTGCTGTCACGCCGTAACCGTAAAGTATTGAAAGTATTCCATTGAGCAGATATTGAATGCGTTGTATCAGAGACTGGCACCGTTCTGTCCGTTTGTCCCCTCAGGCGTCCAGCATAGAGAACAAGCAGGACTGGATCAAACACATCCGGGAGGTGATCCAGGAGCGCACCATCCACCTCAGAGGAGCCCTGAAGGAGCCCATCCACATCCCCAAAGCCACCACAGCCAAACACAAGGGACACCGCAGGTAGTAGCAGGACTCCGGAAAGGATCGACCCCATCCTCTCCTTCAGCCCGACAGAGCCCTCGTCTTGATTCACAAGTTTTCTTCTTGTCCCTCTGTAGTCATGGAGAGGACCTGGACAGCCAGGGTGACGCCAGCAGTCAACCAGACACCATCTCCATCGCCTCTCGCACCTCTCAGAACACATTAGACAGTGACAAGGTGAGTCATTCGCTGCCAATCGTCTTCCTGTCTCTGTCATGGAACCATGTCGGGATGTGGAGCATCGACTCTCACTGATGGAAGATTGCAGTCTGAGGCTTCACCAACGAGGGCTGTTGGTCTCTGCTGAGGAGATTTTCACATTAGGACTGTGAGGGAGGCTTTTTGCCATGGCTTCGTTTGATTGGTTACGAATCCTGTTACCTAGCAGCAAAATGGCAATTATTGAAGCCAAGTGCTGGGCTACGTTGTCTTATGGGCCCAGTTGTGTTCTGTTAACACAAGACAAAAGACATCAGAGCAGTTTTTTTAACGGCATGTGATACAGCCCACTGTATCCTCTGAATCCAGCTCGCAGTGTTTCAGTCCTCTTAAGGACAAAACAGCAACCAGGCATGGATATTTACATTTTCCAAATTCAAATGGATGCTAACGAACCTTTTGACTTTAAAAGGTGACTGTCTGAAAACCAAACTTCACTTGGTTTTTTTCCTTTCTCGGGGATGAATATGACAAACGGGGCTCCTTAAGGAGGAAAAGATAGACAGTGTGGTTTTATCGGGCAAAAACAGCACAGAAGGATCTCACTCCTACTCACAGTCAGAGCTCCTGTATATTCTCACACGAAAACACTCCGCCTCTGTAGTGACCATGTTCCCCAGCCAAAGCTGCTCTATTCAGTTACGCAAATAATTCAAGACTTAGTCCCAAATGATTGACCCACCTCTGATCAGGGGAAAAATACAAACGGAGAACATCAGTCAGGTTCATGGTGAATTGAGGTGAGGTGTTCTAAGAGACCTTGGCTCTCACAGCCGGTCATTTTCTTTCTCTCTTTCCCTCTCTCTGTCTCACTCCCTCTTTCTTTCTGCCTTTCTCTCTCTCTGTCTCCTGGCCTCATGCTGTGAGATCTTTGAACAACAGTGACTGTTAGCGGAGCTATGTGTCAGCGACGCGTCAATGAGTGTCAGCCTCCCACTAACTGTACCACTCTGTGAGTTTCTAACTGGATCTCCAGCCTCTCCTCAGAGAACACACGTCTGGTAAAGGACAAGATCGCTTCGGCTGGTATATACTGCGGAGATACTCTGAAAAGGTTGACGGAGGGATATGAGAGTAGGTGGTTGTTGATGTGTTATCTCCGGTCAGGGTGGTTCAGTATGTTTACCTATGACTTAGCTTAGACAGACAGTATCAGGAGCGTCGGAGTATGAAGGACGGCTGGATCGATGACAGAAGCATGGAGAGTAATAAAAACTCAGGTTCAGTAGCTCAGCTCCTGAATTCGTTGGCTTTGCCACACTATCAACGGGTATGTATGACTCTCTGGCCGTTACTAACTAGCCATGTCGGTGTGGATTCTGTATTTGGTTTGATGTCACTCAGAAATGTGTTGTCATTGTGTGGACCCACTGTGGGTGGTGGTCGTCCCCACTCCTAGTTGACTGGCGTGTTTTAAATGAAACTGACTTGCCCATCTTTGACAATGTATATTTAAATAACGTTTAATGCAGTTTGTTACCAGCATGTAGAGCATTTCCACAGTCACGTAGAGGCGGCTGAGTGACTCACCAGATCGACATGTAAAGTACTGCAGCTACAGCATGTGTCTGGTTTATGTTGATTCTATTGGCTATCCAAATGAAATCTTTCACAAGCCTTGTGACTGAGCCTAGGGCAGGGTGAACCTAATTACTGACAAACTGTCAGTCCTAAGGAAGTCTTCATCATCCTTGCTATTAAGGGGTATTTGTGGAGAACCTTTTAATGAAATGACTTGTGTAATTCACTCTCTCATTGTTACATTTTCAAAACATGGATACATTTAGGCGGCATCTTTATCACCCTGTATCACAACTATACTGGTATATCCTGGGGCCATGAATGTACGTTTACAACCTCAAACCCTCCATTCCTCCAGCTGTCCGGGGGCTGTGAGCTGACCGTTGTCATCCATGACTTTGTGGCTGGTAATGGCAGCGTCTCGGAGCTCACCGTGCGCAGGGGGCAGACGGTGGAGGTCCTGGAGAGGCTCCATGACAAGCCAGACTGGTGCCTGGTCCGGACCACGGACCGCTCCCCTGCCCAGGAGGGCCTGGTGCCCTGTGCCATGCTGTGTATCGCCCACTCGCGCTCCAGTATGGAGATGGAAGGGCTTTTCAACCATCACCATAAAGGTAGGCTTTGATGTTGAGACACGAACATAGATACATCGACCCAGACACAGAGACATGGAGGCACACTGAGTGTGCCAGCAGTTGCATGGACGTTAGCCCTCTTTCAGAGTAGATCCCCAACATAATGAATAGTTCTGCATGTATGTATAGAGAGGGTACACACACCTTGTAGGGGACAAAGCCTACTGTTTTAGGTGTAGCAGCTGTTCTGCATCAATATTAATCATTGACCTCATTCATCAGAGGTAGACCCTAATGGAACAATGCTTCATCAATAAGAGTATTCTACACTTAGCCTTGCTCACCAGAGACTGATTGAACAATGCCTCGTCAATAGTTCAATCAGAACTATTGAAACAGTTCTAGGAAATTAAGTTAAACCTGAAAACAACAGGATAAACTAATGTCCTATCCATGTTTGTGCAATATTTATAATGAGTAATACCAGGAAGTCAGATCTCTATGAAAAGAAAATGGATGGCCCTCTAATAAGTTTACTGCCAATTTCAAAAGCCTTTCTGTCTTTCTGGTTTTATTTTGTACCTTGTTCAATATAGTTGGAAGTTGCTTAAATGTTTTCTTTAGCCTATCAAAATACTTTTGTTATGTTGCAAGAGCCATTGGTTTTTCAACTGATTTCCCGCAATTGCATTTGAATACATGTTTTCGACACAACAGGGTGAGATCAAAGGAACTTGCCTGGTCGTGAAAGCCTCTGTTGTCTTGTTTGTTTTGACTGACTCACTCAAAGTTTTGTTGTCAGCCTTATTCTCAATTGGTTTAGTTTCCATAGCAATGGGTTCCAAACTTTACAGTAAGAAATCCTGCATTCTTATTGGCTCAAAACAGGTTCTGTGTGAGTGACACTTGCATGTTCCTCGAGAAGGTCTCACTTTTTACTCGTGCCACTAAGCCGATGTAATTGGTCCAGTATTAGGCGTCTTAGCTTTGAGATCCCAGTGTGGCCAGTAAATTGCATTGCAGACTGGAACAGGTGGAGCAGAGTAGTTGGCCTGATCTGGTGAAAATGCTCCCCTTCAGAGCTGCTCCTCTGTGGGTGAACCTGTCTTGGGTGCAGCCCTGGTCTGGGGGGGTTTAGTCCATGTGACAGAGCACTGGGACAATCACAGTGGGACACAGCTGAGTCAAGGTGATGGATTCATTTCTCTTAGCGACACTGTTAGCTGGATGTAGTTTTATGTCATTTCCTAGTTGATATGTAAACTCTGTAAGCCTATGACTGCTAAGAAAAGCAGTTTGACAGCCCTTTTTAATCTTAGGATTTTGGACCAAGAAATGACGAAGTATCCCCAGCCATGTAGGTGTACTGTGGGGGTGGGGAACCATCAATATGTTTAGTGTATAATAATCCACCGGCACGTTCGTTCTTACAGGAAATGGGCTCAGTGGTTAATGCCCAGAAATCCTAATGGGAAAACACCCAGTTGAACAGGGGGATCTTTGTGCGGCCTGCTTGTTTTCCTTCCCCAGTCCTGTAAACACTGCAGGGTGGATGGGGATCTGGGGTTGTCTGAGGCACCTTTGCAGCTAGTCAGTCACACTGGAAAGTTCTACTTGTGCTTTGTTTTTACCTGAAAATAAATGCACACTTTAAGATACATTTTCAGCAATACATCTACATCAAGTGTCTTAGACTTGTTTCATTTCATATTTATTTAGCTTTATTAAGGGCATTGCAGTTGTTATGAAATTTAAGCTCTCACTAATGAAACGGAAATTCTGCAGTTAATTATGTTTGTTCTGTGCCTACACCATTTTGAGGTCAGGCGATTTTACTAGGGCTATTACGGTAAAGTGCCTGTGGATCTGAGGAGGCTTGCCCCCACAGAACAGCCCACTCTTTGGGAGAGCAGAAAGAGCCGATGGCATCCAACTAAAATCGCAGATTGATCTCATATGAGCTCCGGGAAAACACTGCTGCCCGGACACCATAGCTTCACTAAATGTTCCTTAAATGGCTCTTTCATATAGAAGCGGTTTGGCATGAGAACTTCAAGTAACGGGTCAGTTTGGCAAAAGGAATACAGTCTATGTTTGCTGTTAGTCCTCTGAATAACATGAGTTCACAAGTTGGACCCTTGGAAAACTGCAGATTCTGGCTCCTAGATTTGGGTATGTAACATTTTTGTAAAGGACCCATCTAGAATCATTCTGTATACCCTCCCAGTTCAATACCACTGTAAAACAAGCTGTTCATCATTTATTGGTAATATAGTGTGATGGTTGGGGTCATTGCTTTAATGTTGTCAAACATTCTGCATTATTATTGCCGTTCACCTTTTGGGCATCACACTGCATGTTATAACATTGTTTTTCTGTTGATTTGTCGCATCTTACTGTAGAGTTTATGTTCATATAATAAAAACGGCATTTTTCAGACCTTGGGTGTATACCGGTATAGCCGTTCTAATGTCTGAATGGGCATCATGGAGTATATTATGTGTTCATTAAAATGACTCAAATATTGGATCAAAGCTGGTAAGCTAACCTTCCTGTGGCGCAGCAATCTAAGGCATGGTATCGGAGCACCAAGCTGACCACATAGGTCAACTGGCATTTAGTTTGAGCTTTGACCGAGGCACCAGATGACATGTGGCTGAAAAACCCACATGGGTGATGCAGCCACCACTGGCTGGCTGATGTTTCCGCCTGTTGAAATAACCAACCACATGGCTGTAGTATTTGACCGTGTTTGACAGCGCCTGCTGTTCAAAATGACTTCTAATTTTATGTTGCATAGCGGATGTGAGTAAATGTTTCAAACGTGTTAGCGTGTGCAAGGCCACTGGGCCAGACGGCACACCAGGGTGTGTAATCAGAGCACACTAGCTGGCAGGTGACATCTTCAACCTCTCCCTGACACAGGCTGTATTACTAACAAGGCCACCGCTATTATCCCTGTACCCAAGAATGCAAGCTGCCTAAATGACTATGATCCAGTAGCTCCCACATCTGTGGTCACTAAATACTTTGAAAGGCTAGTCATGACTCACAAACACTGTCATCCTGGACACTCTGGACCCACTTTAATGGGCATCACCTCACTGTCTACAAGGACGAAACAACCAATATTATGTGTAGGCCATAAGCACCTTTTAGGCTTTTGTAACAAGATGCGACGTATTTTATTGTTTCAGAGGAGGCAGTGTTCAGATACGTGGTTGTGGTTGTGATCATCACAAAGAAAACACTGTTTGGAGGTTCCTGCCTTCCTCAAGAGACCATCTCTGATGTGGTTAATGGAACGCAGACTGTTAAAGAAACTTTCAAACGTTTGCAGACCAGTAAAACGCTCGGACACTCCTGCTCATTCAAGATTAAGAGACCCTTTGCCCCTCTGGTGATTGAGAAGGAGTCATGTTCTCTGCTGACCGTTCTGGCTTGTACGTGCAAAAAATATGAATGTCCCGAGGTAGAAATAGGTTGAACTCAAAAGTTGGATGTTTTACGATCTTCTGGATTTCATCCCGGTACCCATCAGGGTATGACGGGATGACGTTGCAGGCAGCGTAACGGATGACGTTGCAGGCAGCGTAACGGATGACGTTGCAGGCAGCGTAACGGATGACGTTGCAGGCAGCGTAACGGATGACGTTGCAGGCAGCGTAACGGATGACGTTGCAGGCAGCGTAACGGATGACGTTGCAGGCAGCATAACGG
Source organism: Novumbra hubbsi (assembly GCA_016801125.1). Taxonomy (NCBI): domain Eukaryota; kingdom Metazoa; phylum Chordata; class Actinopteri; order Esociformes; family Umbridae; genus Novumbra; species Novumbra hubbsi. The sequence continues at coordinate 12,917 of JACXGK010004078.1, read as the reverse complement.
ATGATGTTGCAGGCAGCATAACGGATGACGTTGCATAATGTTCACCAAGACTCCAGACTCACTTCACATTTGTCACATGTGCTCAATGTGAACTTGCTTTCATCTGTGAGAACGGTGGACCTGACAATTCTGTTGTTCTCTGGCAAATGCCAATTGAGCTGCACAGTGCTGGGTTTTGAGCCCGGGTGCCATTAAAGGACTTTTTGCCCTCTCGCCACCCTCGTGGACTTTGTTTCTGATAGCCGCTAGAGGGATTTTGTAGTGCTTTACAAGTCCTGTAAGCATTGTAAAAGGGGAAGCAAAAATAGTGTGAGGTTCATGAATGGAAACCATGCTATGTATAGACTGAATGTGGAAAATTGTCAAACTAAAGGAATACTTTTGACTGGTCTTTAAATAGTGCTGCTAAATCTGGGTTCATGTTGTGTGCATGTCTTTCCTGTTCATACTGTTCATACAACTAATGTGTTGCGAACTGACACTTAGGTGTGAAAAACTATTGTGACCAATATAGTAGATGACAACGCAAAGGAAAACAAACATAAATAGAAATAGATCATTGTGAAAATAAAGGGAGAGTTACAAACCTTATACATGTTCTTGCAAGATTGGCCCAGCATGCAGGCTGAATTGTTTTTAAGCAGTTTGAAAGTACACAAGAGATTTATTGTGCTGTAGTTAGGAAAACAGCTGTAAAGACTTGAAATGAGCCCTGGCCAGGATTGAGAATATCTCCATAGATTACTCTTGGCTTTCAATGTGTCCAGGGCCGTATCCTCCTTTAGTCTAACTCCACAAATGATGAAGCATAGACACGTGACTGTCTCTTATAATACCCACGGCCTTATGATACACGAGGGCAGCAAGATCTGTGCGCATGAAAATTCAAATGCCTGATCCGTACATCATATCCATGAGCTCGAATTAGAGCCATCACCATAAATCATTCATGGATTTGTGTAAGAACGTTAGCAATGTCTCTGCTAGTTGTCTTTTCGCAGCGTAGGAATATGTTATTTTTACATGTCTTTGTGGCCAGGACCTAAGCATTCCATCTACCCAGAGCAGCAAGCTTCTGGATCCATCTGCAGAAGCCCCCCACCCAGCTCCACGTATAGACCCAGAGCCTCAGCGAAATCCCCTCCCACACCTCTCAGGGGAGGCGGAACCACAGAATCCTCATGTAGATTATGTAGAGAAAGAGAATATCTTACGCAACTTTTACATAATATGTTTTTAAAATTAGGTGCATCCAGTTCATTTTCAAAGGAGCAACATGTATCAATGCGCAGGTCCCTAATCACTGGAACCTTCATGTGCTCTAATTCAATCTCTAAATATATAGAACTATGCCGATATTGTTAAGTATTTGCAAAACTATATATATATATATATATATAGTTACTATATACTATATATATTGTTACCTTGCAAAACTACATTCAACCTCACTGGCACCCCTCACAGCTGAATTAAAATCCACTACATAGTGACTGACCTCTCTGTGTTTCTCTGCAGACACCCTGTCCGTGTCCAGTAACGACGCCATCCAGCCAGGCGCCAGCCACACCCTGGGCTCCCACAGCTCCCCGGGGCCCAAGCGACCGGGCAACACGCTGAGGAAATGGCTAACCAGCCCGGTGAGGCGCCTGAGCAGCGGCAAGGCCGACGGGCACGTGAAGAAACTGGCCCACAAACACAAGAAGAACCGCGACGGACGTGGGAAGAACGCAGAGTCCTCCGGCTCCCAGAAGGACTCGGATGACAGTGCCGCGACGCCGCAGGACGAGATGGTTGAGGAGGTCCGTTCGGTTGGTCGCCTTCAAGCTGACCTTGTTCTTCCTCTCCTGCTGTCATTCGGACTATTTTCAATCTCACTTAACCATCTCCACACATCACGTAATCTGTACCTTTATCCTTGTCCCACAATAGATTTCCTTACATCATCACGTAATCTGTACCTTTGTTCTATCTCACACTAGATTATTTTACATTATCACATAATCTGTACCTTTATCCTCCTCTCACTCTAGACTATTTTACATCATCACATAATCTGTACCTTTATCCTTGTTTCACTCTAGATTACCTTACATCATCACATAATCTGTACCATTATCCTCCTCTCACTCTAGATTACCTTACATCATCACATAATCTGTACATTTATCCTCCTCTCACTCTAGATTACCTTACATCATCACATAATCTGTACCATTATCCTCCTCTCACTCTAGATTACTTTACATCATCACATAATCTGTACATTTATCCTCCTCTCACTCTAGATTACTTTACATCATCATATAATCTGTACCTCTCGCTTTGTTTTCCTCTCCTTTTCTGTTTCCCTCTGTCTGTCCTTTTAACCCTCTGGAGGCCTTTTGTGTTGTGAACTCTGTGGTTGTTGTTGTCCTTTACAGAGGATGAGGAATGAGGGTCTGAGCAGTGGGACTCTGTCCAAGTCTTCTTCGTCTGGGATGCAGAGCTGTGGCGAGGAGGAGGGAGAGGAGGGGGCGGACTCAGTACCCCTGCCACCTCCAATGGCCATCCAACAACACAGCCTGCTACAGGCTGACCCTCAGGAGGACAAGGTTTGACAAACACGTACAAACAACCACCCTACCGCATTTCCCACTCACACACACACACACCTCGTATCAGATGGGGTACACTCATCTGTCCTGTCAAATATTTTCTCAAAAAGGAAAACATGATTATTGTAGACTGTTTTTTGTTGTCTTCTATTTTATTATTACGTTGTTGATCTTCATTCATTCGGTCATTCCAACTCATCGATTTATTATGACAAAGGCAGACATTTCTGACACTAATATCAATGTCTTCTCAGTTTTTCTGAACTGGCTATATTTTTCCATAGCATTACGTTGAATTCTGTTCTGCCTCTGTTCTGTCTCAGTTCTCGTACCTCTCTATGTAACTCCCTCCTCTGTCTGGACGCTGCCCCCACCAGCTCTATATTCATTTCAGTTTGCCGCTATCCATCCTCAGCCATATCCCTTCCCCGGCTGCCCTGCATCTGTGTATGACTCCATGGTTGCAAATGTGATGAATACTCCATTCTCTGTAATTGGTGAAGTTAGACAACCCCTCACTGACTACCCATTGGCCTTGTTTCGTATAGCCTGATGCTAACGTTTAGACAGGCTAAGGTTGCCCGGGTTCCCAGTTCTAATGGAGTATTGAGCAGTACATGTACACCGTACAGGCATGTACTCCACTCTGGTGCAGAGAACCTCGTCCCAAACTCTCCCAACCCCAATGCCAAGTTCCTTCTGTCCTCCATGCCAGCCTGGCTCCCACAGGCCCCTATTTGGCCCCTATTAGGGAGACACACCCACTCCCTGTGTGGACATTCGGAATGTCGCGCAGGGTCAAAACACATCAGTGGTGAGCTCCTCATAGAGGTACGTCATGTGATGCACTGTGTGAATATGGACCAATTGTTGGAATGCACAATGTTTCCACCAGAGAGCACAACATCCCTATGAATTGTCACCCACTGAAAGTACTGTAGCTCAGTGAAATGCTTTGGCGAATTACCAAGCCGATTCTATTTATTTTTCCTCTCTGTCCTCGATCCTGCCAGGCGTCCCGTCTGTCCGGCCGCCCGAGCAGTTCGGAAACTCCCAGCGCAGCTGAGCTGGTCAGTGCCATTGAAGAGCTGGTCCAGAGCAAGATGGTAAGATTCAGCCGTCCACCAGTTCCCCACGCCGGCGTCGACTGTCCACGCACAAACATGCTCACGCGCACGCGCGCACACTCAGAACACGCACACTCCGAACACACACACTCAGAACACGCACACTCAGAACACGCACACTCAGAACACGCACACCCCGAACACGCTGGCGCTGACAGCTCAGCTCATCCAGGTGTCAGGGTGGACGTGACTGTGATGCTGGCAGGGCCACCAGTCATCTGTCTACGGTCTGAGTCACCTCACCAGCTGCCCGCCTGCCACACAAGCCCAGGAGCCACGCTTCCATTTCTCACGCCTCCACAGCGTTGTGCTCTGGGCTGGTGCCGTTATGACACAGAGCATTGGATGAGATCCGCCCGTGCAGCGGTGCTGTTCACACGGCCTTTGGGCTTGTCGTTGTCTCTCTCGGCTTTAGTCTCTGGAGGACCGACCCAGCTCTCTGTCAGTGGAGCAGGGGGACAGCAGCAGCCCCTCCCTCAACCCCTCAGACAACTCCCTCCTGTCGTCTTCATCCCCCATGGACGAGATGGACGAGCGCAAGTCGGGTTTCCTCAAGAGACGCCAGTGAGTTGGGTTTCATCCCCGCAGCCTCTCCTCAAGTAGTAAATGACCGGATCAGTGGGGGCTGTTTAATCATTCTGCTCTATGGTCATAAGGCCAAAGCCCGGAGACGTCAGGTCAAAGTGTTGTGTGATGGTTTAGATGACGTTTCTCCTCTTCATCCATTTGACTGTATTATTACGAGTCTTGATCCCCATAAAATGTAGCAGCAAAACCTGAAAAGCATCTCTTTGCATTATTGTTTACGACCTCCATAGGGGAGTTCTAGATCCACTTCAAATAGGTTTTGTGGGGATTCTGACTTTGCGTCAACTCTTCTCAATTGCCTACAGCTATGTGTTACTGGAGCTTGTGGAGACAGAGAGGGACTATGTTAGAGACCTGGGCTCAGTGGTGGAGGTGAGAACACAATTTCACTTAATAATCATAATCGATGACTCACCTTCTGTTCACTTTATAGTCTGTCCCATCCAGAAATGAACCCTAGTCCTTAACAACCCTCTAATTACCAGAATAGGTATTTGCAATTTGTTAACAGCTTACAAGCTTATTAAAGAGCTCATTTGAGGCCAAAGCATGTTTCTGGACAGTGTATTGGCTGCATTAGGCATCATGAATATCTTCTATCTCGACAGGGCTACATCAGCCGAATGAAGGAGGAAGGCGTGCCAGACGACATGAGGGGAAAAGACAAGATTGTTTTTGGGAATATCCACCAGATCTATGACTGGCACAGAGAGTAAGTCAAGAACTGGGCCTACCTAGTATTATTTTTATGATACCTTTTATTTTTACATGATAAGATCCAAGGATGATTTCTCTCACACCACTCACTCACTTCTCCAATTTGTTGCAGCTTTTTTCTGGGAGAACTAGAAAAGTGCCTGGAGGACCCTGATAGGCTGGCCCCACTGTTCGTCAAACAGGTGAGAACAATGTTATGATCCACATAGGCCAAATGATACCATCTGTTAGAGAAATGTATGTGGTTTGCTTAATAACAATTCACTTTTGTTTTATTGTATTCCTGTCAGGAGCGACGGTTACACATGTACATTGTGTACTGCCAGAACAAGCCCAAATCTGAGCACATTGTGTCTGAATACATAGACACCTTCTTCGAGGTAACGAGGATCTCTCTCCACTCTTGTGACCACACACATAGCTTATCTCAGCCCCACTGTTTCCTTTGCACATACTTGTCATACCACTGTGTCCAAATGACGGCAACTAATGGGTAGCTTGTGCATTTTAGGAGCTCAAGCAACGTTTGGGCCATCGGCTTCAGCTCACTGACCTTCTCATCAAGCCTGTCCAGCGCATCATGAAATACCAGCTCCTCCTGAAGGACTTACTCAAGTTCTCCAAAAAGGCTGCAGTAGATACTACTGAGTTGGAGGTCAGAAGTACAATCTCAATGGATTTTAAGATCTTTTATGTTCACTGGAATTTGTTTTATTTTCCTCTCAAGGTTCTGCAGCCATTTTCTAACAAGCTGTTCCCCATCCTCACTCTGGTCTAGAAAGCGGTGGAGGTGATGTGTGTTGTACCAAAACGATGCAATGACATGATGAACGTTGGCCGTCTTCAAGGCTTTGAGGTAAGAGCCTTGTGCTCTCACCTCTTTAGAGAAAAGACAATACAGCCCCTCGGTTCAACCGGGCTCTGCTAACAGAGGTCACACATATTCATAGTAGCATTTTGGAATTTCAAGTCTTACGGTTGAACTGATCTAAGTGTAGAGTCTTGATGGTTTGTGAAGTCTCTCACTTGTTTTACTGATTGTATTGTATCACTATAACATCCAGGTGAAATAGATATTTTAAGCTTTGGGTCTTAGACTGCGCAGCGACTGTCCTTATGTCCACCCAGCTATCATTTGTTCATTTTAGTCAGGTCAGGTAACTGTTCTGTACGTTTTCTTCCCCAACGCAGGGGAAGATTGTGGCCCAAGGCCGACTTCTCCTCCAGGACACCTTCATGGTATCTGATCAGGACGGGGGACTGCTCACCAGGATGAAGGAGAGGAGGGTGTTCCTCTTTGAGCAGATCGTCATCTTTAGTGAGCCCTTGGACAAGAAGAAAGGCTACTCCCAACCAGGATACCTCTTCAAGAACAGTGTCAAGGTACCAAGCCTCAGTCACCTCTAATCAGTCACACTTACATGCATATTACACTGTTTATTTTCAGTCTTCAGGGTAATACCTCCAAAACCAAAGTCGGTGGCTAATTAATTAGCCTGTTTTCTCTCCTGTATGGTGTGTGTGTGTGGTTGTGTGTGTGTGTGTGTGCATGAGTGCAGGTGAGCTGGCTGGGCCTGGAGGAAAACCCAGATGACCCCTGTAAGTTCACTCTGACCTCGAGGTCGTCCAGTGGCAGCGTAGAGACCTATGTGATGCACTCAGCCAACCCTGGAGTTGGCCAGATGTGGGTTCAACAGATCACTCAGATCCTGGAGAGCCAACGCAACTTCCTCAACGGTAAAAACCGGCACACACGTTTCCAACCACGTGGTGTCGTTATGCCACATTACAGTCGTTGACGGCCGACGCGGTCATCCAGAGAGTCACCGTCATGGCGCATTTCCCAGTGACTCCCAGGTTGCGGCATAGTCACATCCTGTTTTACGTTATATTACTCACTTTCCTTTATAGCCTTGAACTCCACAAAGGGGTCATTCATTACGAATGAATACATTGTTGAATTAGGGCCACAGCATCCTCTTGTATCATCATTGTAATCCTCACCTGACTGTCTTTTTCTCTCACTCCACCAGCACTGACATCTCCTATCGAGTACCAGAGGAACCACGTGGGGGCCAGTGGACCGGGCCTGGCGGGCCCTAGCAGCTGCAGCGGTTCCACCGCGAGCCCCGGGAGTAACTCTCTCTGTGGCCCCCAGAGTCGCCGGCCTTCCCGCATCCCCCAGCCCTCCTCCCGCATCCCTCAGCCTGTCTATCACCACCACCCCCCGGGCCCCGATGGCCCGGACAGAACAGCAGGTACGTTGCCGCAACTGCTACCCTCCTCCCCTTCCTCCCAGCCCCCATGCCCTCCTGAACCTGCGGAGGTTGACCCGGGGCCCCAAGATGTCCCTAAGATGCCGGTGCTGGAGGGCCCCCCACCCCGCAGCCGATCCAGCAGCAACAGCAATGACAGGCCTGTGGGTGTGGTTGGGGGCCGTCCTGGGGAGGACGCTACTCAGACCCCCATCCCACGCCTGGCCGTGGCCCCTCTGAATCTGGTTGTGGCTCGGGTAGGGAGGGTCTCTCCGCTGACCTCCCCCGTGAAGGAGAGCTTTATCCCGGGCGGCACCGCCCAGAAAGTGCCCTCTTACTGGGGCTCCGCGGTCCCGGCCTCCTCCTTCTCCTATCCCAGTGATAGTGGGGACTCCACCCTGGGCCGAAGCCATCGACACTCCGCCCACAGCAAGGACATAGACCGCATGAGTACCTGCTCCTCCACCAGTGAGCAGTCTATACAGTCCACCCAGAGCAACGGGGTAAGAACCCACATCCAGTCCCAGGCTTCTCTTTCTCCAGCCTAGTCCCTACTAACCAACACCTTACTGGCTGATCTTACTGGGTCTAAAATGGCGTCGCCTGAAGCACAAGAGATCACTGATCCATGAAAGCGCACTAACTTGCTTGTAGTGTGAGATGTAATATTTCAGACTACTTACTTTGTGCTTTTGGCTGTGTGATGCTAACAGCTACAGTACCTCTGCTTTACTGTATGGCGTCCTCTCCTGCAGTGTGACTCTGTATGGTGTCCTCTCCTGCAGTGTGACTCTGTATGGTGTCCTCTTCTGCAGTGTGACTCTTTACCTCTGCTTTACTGTATGGTGTCCTCTTCTCCAGTGTGACTCTTTACCTCTGCTTTACTGTATGGTGTCCTCTTCTCCAGTGTGACTCTTTACCTCTGCTTTACTGTATGGTGTCCTCTTCTCCAGTGTGACTCTTTACCTCTGCTTTACTGTATGGTGTCCTCTTCTCCAGTGTGACTCTTTACCTCTGCTTTACTGTATGGCGTCCTCTCCTGCAGTGTGACTCTTTACCTCTGCTTTACTTTATGGTGTCCTCTTCTGCAGTGTCACTCTTTGCCTCTGCTTACCTAACTTCACACAGAGCTTTGTCTTGGTTTTGAAACCTCAATGACCCTGCTCCTAACAGTTATGAACATTCTTTAGACACTACCTTCGTGTTTTCTGTGCTTTTGATTTATACTATTGTGGTGGATGCATTTTTGTGCGGGAGATTGGAGAACCATCAAATAATTTATTGATCAAATTTAACTGACACGCTAATGAAAGATGGGTCTTTGAATTTACAAGCCTTTTTCTGTCTTGTTATCCTTTGCTCTGAAGAAGGTGCTTCCTTTCGGCCCTGATCCTGTGTGCCTGATACGTATCTTATACATATTTATATTAATATACATAAATATATTTGTTCAACTCTCCCTGTCTGTCTGAAAGACACTCCATGTAAACTCTACACTCCTTGTCTGTTTGAAAGACACTCCATGTCAACTCTGCTCTCCTTGTCTGTCTAAAAGACACTCCATGTAAACTCTACTCTCTCTGTTTGAAAGACACTGCAGTTGAACTCTACCATGCCTCTCTGTTTTCTGGAGATAATCTCTTTGCTTTTTTTGGTTACTTACACATCAAAATATCAATCATAATGAATGCTTTGCAATTAGTCCTTTGCACACAAACTCTAGCATGTAAGCAGATTACCAACCAATGATACTCACATGTAATCAAATGAATACATTCGCCATGGGTCTTGTAGATCTGTTTACCACAGAGCACTTACCAAAGAATGCTGAAATGCGTGTGTGTGTGTGTGTCAGTCTCCCTGTCGTTCCATCTCTCTCTGGGTAACCCTTCCTATAACCCTGTAACCCAGTAATGACCCACCACCTGCTCCTCCCAACTCCTGCAGAGTGAAAGCAGTAGCAGCAGCAGCATCAGCACCATGTTGGTGACCCAGGACTATGTGGCCCTGAAGGAGGATGAGATCAGTGTGTCCCAGGGCGAAGTGGTCCAGATGCTGGCCTCCAACCAGCAGAACATGTTTCTTGTGTTTCGATCCGCAACCGAGCAGGGACCCGCCGCCGAGGGTTGGATCCCTGGCTACGTACTGGGTCACACCTCCATCATTATTCCAGAACTCCCCGAAGGAACCATCAAGTAAGAACCAACATTGCTCCATTCATTTGTTTCGTAAGGCAAAAGGAACTGCATTTGTACTCTGATGTTTTTCAGAGGTCCCAGTTGAATGATTCAACCAGCAGTTGTAAATAACTTGGAAGCTGTCTGTAGCTGAGAGAACTTGGGAGCTGTCTGTAGCTGAGAGAAGGGGCGAACGATCTTCCCCCAAAAAAATAATATCCCAATTATATAACACATAATCACAATTCACGATCTTCCCAACGTTGAGATGTACTATAGAGAATATCCAGACTGGAACAAGCCTATGAATTTATCTATTTGTACATTTTAAAACTCAACTTTAAATAAAAAAATCCATTGTCAAAATGGTAATTAAATGGACTGAGTTTAACTTTTTTTTTACATATTGTTGTAAGTTGTAATCAGCAGTTAAATAACCCTCAATCTTAAAGTTCCCAGAAATTGCAGTAATACAATATAAACAAACAAAGGTGTGACTTTTCAAATCCCCTCAAAAATGGCACCATATCCTTAGTTAAGAAGAATGTGACCACCTGCGCCCCCTTATTCCATCGTATGCTGATTTAGTCTTGTCTTGTCGACTGCTCTAATGTGTCGGTTAGTGATAACTGTTCATGTTTCCGGACCTGGGAAACCGATGAGTGGGGATCCGCGGACCTGAGTGAAACCCTCTCCGCACGTTCCTTCGAATGCTTCCTTTTCAGGTGGTTGAAAAGATTTACCTCCGGAAGAGCCGACCGTTACCCAACAGATATCTTTTATCTGAGAAATTTCTAACCGTGCCTGCCAAACCTCTGCCACAACTGACGTAGAATTTTTTTTCAGTACCAGCTCCTTATGCTGCTAGTGTACATGCATGAAAGACACGTGGTATAATTTGGCCAGTCAGCTCAGCCATCTAGTAGGCAGTCATTGTTGTCCTTTTAACATTTTTAGGATTATAAAAGATCGTTATCTATAAGATTCGCCTGAAAAGTAGATTGTGGACTTCTTCGAGATCGATCTCGATTTAAAATCGTCAGATTGCCCACCCCTAGTTGAGAGTCTTTCAAACGGTGCTTGTGTTTGCCAATATACCTTTTAATGTATTTTTTCCTTTCGGAGCAGAAAGTCGTCATCATGGCACACAGCACTCCGCATCAGGAGAAAGTCCGAGAAGAAAGACAAGGAGACCAGGAAAGAAAATAAGATGGAAAATGGCAACCGCAAATCTCAAGATAGTCTGGCTAATAAAGTTTCTGTAAAGGTATTTGATTTAAAATAATCACAACCATTTATGGATTCACTGCTTTTCGCCCTTCTAGATTAATCAAACTTAATTATCTAATGGCACAAATATTGAATGTATGTTTATATGTTTTTCTTTCAGCTTCTTAATCCCAACTATATATATGATGGTATGTATACATATAAAACGTTTCTGCATGCCCATTACTATATATGCAGAAGTAGTGGTTCAATGCAGGAAAGGTCTTGCTTGTGGCCCCTAAAAAAAGTATACGATTTAGCTTAAATGTCTTTTGTCTGTAACCTTTGCAGTACCCCCTGAGTTCTTGTTGGCCCTGAGCGATGTGACCTGTGACCTGGGAGAGAGTGTCATTTTGAGGTGTAAGGTCTGTGGAAGACCTAAAGCCTTGGTCACTTGGAGAGGACCTGACCGCAGCACATTGACCAACGATGGTCATTACAGCATCACCTACAGGTAGCTACACATCTGTACTAGTCTACATTCCAGCAGGTTATTTCATCTTTCATCGTTGTCTCTTGGCATACGCTCCTATCCGGACGAACTTGCAAAGCAGTGTTCAGTTTCAGGTTGTCCTTAAGTTAATGTTTTTATTTTTTAACCAATGTCTCGTGACCCTTCTCAGTGACACAGGCGAGGCGACCCTCCGCATCCTAGGTGTATCGGTGGAGGATGGAGGGGTGTACTCCTGTGTGGCCACCAACGTAGTGGGCAGTATGTCCTCCTCTGCCAGCCTCAGAGTCTCAGGTCCGTCTCTTTACTTTTGACTTGTAGACTCTTATGGGTTTAGTATATCAGTATAAATACAGGATATGTACAACTCACATGAATTACCTTTCAGTATGTCTAGTATTCACAATAATTGCCAAGGGAAATCCTGGATCTTAATCCCATTGAGATGCTGTGGGGTGACTTGAAATGGGCTGTGCATGCAAGAAACCCTTAAAACATCACCCGGGCTGAACAAATTCTGCATGGGGAAACTTTCTCCCTGTTGATGTCAGAGACATATGGAGGTTATTTCAGCCAAAGAGGGCAATACTGGTGGACACAAGGGCAATGCATAATATCCCTCTCTTGACTTGTGTTGTTTAAAAGTATAATATTTTGTTAGCGGCTTGTGGGCCTTGGATATCTCTGCAGTGTGCAATCAAGAAATGTTCAAAACAATCCCACAGGAACAGGTTGTTATATTTAAGGCAAAACACAAGTCTGCATACAGTACATTACCTTTGTACATAAACAGTGACAACTTCCTGTATGAATGGTTTGCACACAGTATTGACAGAGTTCTTCTTTTTTGAAATCACCCATCTAATGAAAAGGTTAAAAATGTCAAACATGAAAGCTACATTTTCAAGGTGTTGACTTTGATATCCACTGCCTGCACTACTTTCACATTTGAAAATGTTTCTATTATCTCAGATGCCTCCAATGATGGGAGTGAAGAGGTCTGGAAGAACAACTTTGAGTCCTTCTACACAGAGATCAGTGAACTGGGCAGAGGCAGGTTCTCTGTGGCTAAGCGCTGTGACCAGCGTGGGAGCAAGCAAGCTGTGGCAGCCAAGCATGTCAACAAACGTCTAATGCATCGTGAGCAGGTCCTCCAGGAGCTGAGGATACTGCAATGCCTGGAACATCCCCACCTGGTGGGCCTGCTGGACACCTTTGAGACAGCCACCAGCTACATACTAGTGCTGCAAATGTACGTGTTGAGGCATCCACCAGCTACATACTAGTGCTGCAAATGTACGTGTTGAGACAGCCACAAGCTACATACTAGTGCTGCAAATGTACGTGTTGAGACATCCACCAGCTACATACTATAGTGGTGCAAATGTACGTGTTGAGACATCCACCAGCTACATACTAGTGCTGCAAATGTACGTGTTGAGACATCCACCAGCTACATACTAGTGCTGCAAATGTACGTGTTGAGACATCCACCAGCTACATACTAGCGCTGCAGCTGTATGTCCTGAGACATCCACCAACTACATACTAGCGCTGCAGCTGTATGTCCTGAGACATCCTCCAACTACATACTAGCGCTGCAGCTGTATGTCCTGAGACATCCTCCAACTACATACTAGCGCTGCAGCTGTATGTCCTGAGACATCCTCCAACTACATACTAGCGCTGCAGCTGTATGTCCTGAGACATCCTCCAACTACATACTAGCGCTGCAG
>JACXGK010004077.1:0-40597 GCA_016801125.1 Novumbra hubbsi | reverse complement strand
GTTCCTTGGTCCTTGTTCCTCCTGATGGAGCGTGACCAGGTGTTCCTTGGTCTCGGAGGTGGTGTTGTGTCGGCAATGTTCTATTGTTTCTTCCCTTGTTCATTGTTCCTCCTGATAGAGCGTGGCCAGGTGTTCCATGGTCTCGGAGGTGGTGTTGTGTCTGCAATATTCTATTGTTCGTTCCTTGTTCCTTGTTCCTAGTTCCTCCTGATGGAGCTTGACCAGGTGTTCCTTGGTCTCGGAGGTGGTGTTGTGTCGGCAATGTTCTATTGTTCCTCCCTTGTTCCTTCTGATAGAGCGTGGCCAGTTGCTCCTTGGTCTTGGTGGTGGTGTTGTGTCGGCAATGTTCTACAGATTCCTTCCCTGGTCCTCGGTCCCGGAAGCAGTCTCGGGCCGAGTTGATTCGGGTTGAAACACGACAGTGTGACCGGAGGTGTTTACTGTAAAAGGCGAAAACTACACAGGAGTCTTGTCAACTGCAGTCAGTATGTGTCATGGTTTCACATTGTCATTAACAACTTAATAGTTTTAATTATAATAGAACAATAGACACACTAAACCAACACTAATTACTTGTTTTACATATTTTAAATACGGATAAAAAACGTTTAAAACTTCTGAAGATGCTACCCATAATCCTTCACGCACACTATAAAACAGGAAATACCAGTAGCAGTGTTATGATTCAGTCTGGCATAATTCAAGAACTTGGCCAGAGTAGCTGAACCTAAAAATCAACGCCTTCCAGATAACCACCGTTGCAGATTTCTGATAGATATAGCACACAAAACGTGATGTTAACCCGCTTACAAAACACTTGCTGTTACACCCCAACTACAGTCCACCCAGGAGAGGGACCAGAGCTGCAATTTCATGTTATTTTCCCCAAAGTGCATCTGCGTTTTTTAAAGAAGTACTTGGTGAAACAAGAGATCTTTTCCCAAGTGAAACCAGACTATTGTTTGTAAATTATTAATTTAATGTCATCATATGGCTCTGGCTCTATCGGCAAAATCATTCTCATGGATGCAACGTTAAAATGCATCCACGAGATAATGTGGTAAAGTAGTGTTGGGATGTTCCAGTTTATTCGACATTTGTCGTTTTGAAATATTGTCTCTAGTAGTGATGGGCTGCTATACACAAAATCTCGGTAATGTTCCGTCAAGGCAGGATTCGAAATATTGAAATACCAACAACTTTAAATTATTTTCATCATTTTGTGGCTAGCGTAGTTGGTGGTAACCATACAGCCTATGTTATGAATAGCAAGTAACGTCTTGAGCATGCGTCTCGATTTCTACTAGATACTAGTAGAAATCGACACTAACTTCGTCTAAAACTATGTTCCGAAACATTTCTGGTTGTTGGAGCAGTGGCATGATGCTTAGTGTCACATGCTGCTGACCATTACAAGATAATATGTATTGTTTTTCTAATAACGTCTCATATACGGCAAAAGGAATCTGAATGAAACCACCGTGTTTCACCCACATGCCTTTATCATCCAACATATTATAATAAAGGAATGTTTTATTGAAAACGAAGCAGGGAACTAACGCGAGAATGCCACGAACTTCACATTTTACTTTCACTTTTTAATTGACACACCAAACTGCTGAACCTGTCAGGTTTTTTTCCAGTCATAGGGGAAATAACGTCTGTATGAACATTGAACATTTGATTTATATTTCTGACCGGCAGATGTCCCTCTGGAATAAAATATATCGACTGTCTCTGTGTTTTGGAAAGTGTCGTTCACTAACAAAGACGTCATCAAGCTGCAGAATATGTCCGCATCTCTATCTATATTCGCGCTAGCAAGAAGGGTTAGGTGCATATACTGCTACCTACTGAAAACGTGAGGAATGTGAGGACTCCTACGCTCTTCAATACCTCAGACCGATCAAAGGTTATTTCCAATACACCATGGACCACAAAGACCGTTCCAAGGCATTTAAATAAACCTAGCCAGGAACTAATTTACACCCGGGACGCCAGGTGGGTAAACGATGGAGATAAAACTAACAGGCTCCATACCTTGTAGGTTGAGAGTTGAATACCCCAGTTGTAAACACTGAGTTACACATAATACAATGAAAATACAATGCACAAGGACATAATAAAATGCACAGTGATCCAACTGCATCTCAGTCAATTCGTTTTTTTAAGAAGTGGGGATGAACAAGTGAAGCATTTCTCAATTCATTTCAGTCAGTCAATACAGAAAACTTAAGGAATAATATCTTATTCATGTCAATTTTATTATATTTATATAACTCAAGGAGAAGTTCACTACGTCACAGATACATACATACATTATTCAACATAAAAAACAGCAAAAAGATTGGTATGGAACCAGAATGTGTAATGTTATTAAACAAATTAAAAGAGAAAATTAGGCAGGCTGTTCTTTTACATAAACACAATCTAAAATGGAAAATGATGGCAATTCACTGCAGAAGAATAGGAGATTAATCAGGATTGGTCATTTTAATCTTCTGACAGCACCACTTTTTATATATTTCTGTTTTGATATTTGAGATATTTAATTCAAAAGCATTTCAGTGTTATCTATATTTATATTTGTTATATAATATAGTTGTTAAGTGATAACAAATAAATAACACAAGCAGTATTATATAAGTGGACTGCTTTAAAGTGTGATTAAGAGGAAGAAAACAAACGTAAATTTAATTTAAAAAATAGAAAAGACGCATAGAAAAGTAATAACAAATGATAGTTTAAGAATACATTTTAAAAACAACATTTAAAAAAGCAGACTAACCAGCAGCACACAATGGCAGTTTTTAAGAAAGATGCAGGGTTTTATATCACCCACAAAGCATTTGCTTACCTCGTGCTGCAATATCTTTATCTCAATCAAACAACACGTAGGATCCAAGGGAATTGGGGCCGGTGGCATGCTAAATCTAAGACTCCCAACATACTACAAAAGTACAGCTACATGGGAAAAGTACATACTATATCATGTGTCTGTCTGACAATGTTTTACAAAGACACAAATCCAACCCAGCAGCTGGAACAGCCCCACTCCTAGTCTCCATCTTGTTCAGAAAATAAAACATACCTGTCACCATTTTGTATTCACTACGGGCCAGTTTCACAGACACAGATTAAGCCCAGTCTAGGACTAAAACAACATGCTCAAGGGAGTTTTCTAATGAAGTGAATTTTAGTCCTAGACTAGGCCTCATACGTGTCTGTGAAAACAGGCCCTACATGTTGTATTATGTAGGACCTTAAAAGGATGCAAATTGTCAGCAACATTGCTAAGGTATGCTGTGACATTCAAGGACCCACAATTGGTATCATGGGGCCTGATTTTATCAAATAATTCAACAACAGCTTGTAGAGTTGACAGGTTCCATGGATTCATGTGGTTTATGCTCCAGCAACGTCTCTGGTGCCTGTGACCTGGCACGCATGAGGTAATGTGGGCAAGCGTTTCCTGTGGCGTGTTAGCTCACATTGACTTCCTTGTTACGGGAAGGGGGTGTAAAGACTGTCTGATCGGACAGGTTTTGAATAAGGCCTGAATCCACAGGGACTGTTGTAGCGGTGCTCAAAGTCATATAGTGGGATAGGGAGAACAGATTCTCCTTTGTGAGCCACCAATGCACGTTGTCTGTCTACCAATCAACGAGACGCTCATCCCTATGGATGATTGGCATGCGTGGTCCGTCCACATGTACGTGCACAAGTTGGATGTGCACAATGAATTCCAAATAAAAATATTGTCATTTAGAGCATTTATTGGCAAAACATTTTTAATAAAATGACAAAAGGTCAAAATGACAAAAAATAAGGGGGCAGTGTTGTCTGAACTCAAATAATGCAAAGAAAAAAAGATTGTATTGATCTTTAAACAACACAATATAAACGTTTTAACTTAGAAACAGAAGATAGTCTGAATTATTCCAGCAGCAGCTAAGACACAAGCCCAGACATCATCTTCTATAACATGGGTGTACCGGTGAGAGGCAATGGAGTTTGTGGTAAAACCTGAAAAGGTGTGAGCTGGTGAGGAGACCAGACAGAGGTTTCCGGCAGCTGCTGCAGCTCAGACACAAGCCCAGACATCATCCTGTCTAAAATGTGTGTTCCCATGACAGGCAGAGGAGTTAGTGCTCTATCGATTTATATAGATGCTGATGAGTTTCAGTGAGTCCTTGCTTATCTATTAATCTATTTATGTTGTCGTCATAGAATGGATCTGTTTCCCTGTGTAATGCCTTCTTTGAAATAGTGGAGATCAACACGGAGGAGGTACTCAAAGACAAGGTTTTATTTACCTTGGTGGAAAATAATACTGTAGTGTGTAATAGTATAGCTCGCAAGTAAGGATCCGGCCACTGGGTGGAGACGTGACACACTGAAAAATTGTTTGTTCCCTTGTGGTCTTCAGTGGTGTTGAGTTTTATTGCAGTTCCTGTCGGCAAGTTTGTTGGTTTTTTTCATTGCTGTTATGTACACAAAATAATACAAACATACTGAAGATATAATCCTAAAATAAAGTAACATGAAGATTGTATTTACCTGTAAATAAAAAGAAAGTGAAGATGACAGTGGAGCAAAAAAGAGATAAAATAATTGAATACAGAGTAAAATCAATTAGAGCAAGGGGCTTAGACTTCCAAGAATATTTGGTATAATTTGCAGTTTTAAGAGCTTTTTGTTTTGGAATAAAGATATCAACTAAATGTAAGACTCAATTTAGATTAAAAATGGATATTAAATTTTGCAAAAATTATGAGATTAATTAAAACATATTTATCTTCAACATCACGTCCAACATCAACAAACCACATTTTTATAGAGCATAAAAAATCAGAACAAACATGGTCAATTACAAGTTTATAGAAATCATTCCACATTTTCATGGAGTAAGTACAATGCCAAATGGGATATAGATTCATTTTGGAGATCACAGAATGTACACATGCTGTCAATACCATTTTTAAACTTTATTAAAAATGATTTAACAGGGTAATATCAATGCAGAATTTTTTCTAAACATTTCTCTGCCTTTATTCACCAACATATACTTGTGTGAAAGAGTCCATAACCTCTTCCAACATACAATTGTGTTCAACATGTGTCTGACAATGCTCAGCTGTTGGTTTATGTAAGGTTCTTTAACAAGGAGAATAAATAAATACCCCTAACAGGTTCTGAGCTCATCTTTTACAATTGTATAATTCGTCAAATCAGTCTTGTTCTCCACCCTGTCAGACAAATATACTAGAAGATAAACTCAATGATGCAAATTCTTAACTTTCTCGGGGTATCATTTTCCCGTCAGCGTTGAATGACCAGAGAATTCCTTAGGTAGGTTGATGAAAATGTAACAGCAATGTAAGATGGCTCAGCAAAAGCATTTTCTCTCCTTTTAGAAGATGGATATTTTGTCTTTTTTGATTGACATCACTTCACACCTGAATGACCAGAATTTAAAGCAACAGGGCAAGGACAATGCAGTTTGTGACCAAATGACAGATGTTCGCTCCTTCCAAAAGAAACTTGAGATGTTCAAGATAGACCTACAAGGAGACACTTCCCAACAATGCAGGAACAGGTTCAGGGTGAGAGAGATGAATCTTCTTTTGTTGACAAGCTGATAGTAAACTTCAGCAAACATTTTGACAGCTTCAGCCTTGGACAGCCAATCACCCCGTTTATTCAGAACCCATTCCTCATCACAAATGTCAGCAGGTTCTCCACTTCAAGTGGGCAAATGCTGGGCCGCACCTGGTGGATCTCCAAGCAAATCTGGCCCTGAAAGTGCATTTTGGAAGAACTGACAATGCCCCTTTTTGGCTCCAAATGGTCTCAGAGACAGCTTTCCCAAGTCTAAGGAAAGTAGCCCTTTACATCTTGAACATGTTTGGCCCCACATACAACTGTGAGGCAGCTTTCTCCACCATGAACATGATTACAACCAAATACCATTCCAGGCTCACCAATGAGCACCTACACATGTGTATGAGAATGGCCCTGATACCATTTTAAAATGTAAAATCCTGGCAGGACAAGCTAACGCTCACTTCTCTGTGGAAAGTGGAGGAGTGAGAAATAAGAAGGAAAAGATGAACATTAGGTGTTGTAATATTGGTTGAGACTGTTGGTTGAGAATGGAAATGAAGTTTACAAAATAGAAAAAGGGAAACAAGCATTTTTCTGAAAATTAAGCGCATAAAAATGCTCAAAAGCTCTGCTATGTTTTTTTTTTTTAAATGCAGCCCGTATTATACTTGAAATTAGAAAATGTCATTTTATTAGAGTACTTATTTACAATGCAATATTCAACTTCATAATTCATTTATATTATCTATTTATAATTCAAGTTCAATATGAAAACTGTCAATAAATATTGAAATATCATTCAATAATAATAATTGAATTGTAGGTTCTTTGTTTTATTTGAGAGTCAGTTGTGTACTACATAAATCACTCTATCATTTTAATTTAATACCCTTGCTCTAGGTTATTAATGAAAAATATTTTACATTGAGTATTTGATTCACTGATGGTTATTGTGTGGATAAATTGGGTTTAAGAGTAGCGAAAACATTTTTATCAGTACGTTACTGAAAAAACAAGAACAGCATATTTTCACAGAGTTGGTAAATCACAGACAATATGTATGGTTTGTTCTGAGCAGTATTTCATGTTTTTTCAGTGCAAAATTGCTTCCAAAAGCCCACCAGTTACATTTCTGTTCATATCTCCAAACTAGTTCAAGATCTTGGATTTTTGTATAAACCAGATTCTAGTGAGTATGTAACTTTCTGGGCCAGAGATATTGAACCTGTGTTGTCTGGAAAAGCTTCTGTTTTGTTGAGATTGTTTCATAACATTTTCATTTTCTCTGTTCAATTTCCCAGAATAAAAAGAAACTAAATATCCACCAAATATTTCTTACTTCACAGAAAAAGATTAAGCCTAGTCTTGGACCACATAATCCAACTCTTTATTGATGTCACGTCGGAGCGCGATGCCACCCTCTATCGACCATGGACGGAGTAGCCTGAATACTAGATTCCCGTGGGAGGTGAAGGTGGCTTGGCTCTATTTTAAAACTCATCATACAATCGGCAATGTCGATGATTGTGGAATGTTACACTCGTTCATTCAACCAAGTGTTTCTTCGGCTTTATTGAGACAAGCATCTATTAGTTCCTTGTGAACATATATTTGTTTCTGTTATGGCCAAGTGCTTGTTTGTTTTGACCTTTAGTGTCATTTATGATTTTTGAATTATTTCGTGCCACGTCATTTTTGATGTATCGGAGATTAACATATTTTATTCAGAGGACAGCCTTTCGCTCCTGCACCTGTTTCCTCCTCTACCCCGAAAGTGTCACAATTGACCTTGATTTTTATTCCAGGACTAGGCCTGAAATCTGTCTCTATGTGTGAATGTTGTTATTGGCTCTAGGCTCAGTTGTTGGAGTCTTTTAATGTTTTATTTTATATTGAAAAAGTAGTGCTCTGAGTAAACGCATATCAACTTCCACCATAGTTAGTAAATACAAAAGACAGAATTCTGCATGAAACATTTATTATCAATCAATAATACATTTTTGATCAGAGGATATACATATATTTCCCCTGTAGATTCACTCTACAGTTTATTCTAATGTCCTTGCAATCCTTTTGTTCTTCGGGGAAACACATTCAGGTGTAGACATGTGCCCCTCCAGATCTTCCATCTTAATGATAATAGACAAATCATTCATTTTCCTTTTCTCTCCCAATCTCAGGGGCTCTTCCTCTGTAAAATGTTTATCCAAACCCTTTCTGCCGCTTTCATTCTTGCATAACTTTTTTGCCACTTGAAGGTATAAAATAATAGTAATCACTAGTGCTATAATAGGGACTATCCTCAATGCCATCATCCATCTGTATTTATTCTCATATGCATTTTCTTCAGGGTCAATGACTGTGAGCATGAAAGCATCAGGATGTCCCCTATTTATCGAGTTAAAGAAGGACTTATAAGTGCCCTGATCAGAAAGTTGTACGTTGTAGATGGTAAGTGACAGGTCTCCTTGCTTGTAAGCATCCTTAGACACATATAACCTGTTCTCAAACCCTGAACCAATGGTTGAATTATCTTCATTGACAGACATAACTGTCATATTACCTTTTGTGTACAAGACATTGAAAGTAGTTTGTTTGTCGGTCAATCCATAATAATTAAGTGTGACAGTGTCTCCAACATTGGCAGATATTTTCTCCGGGACCAAAACTTCTAGTTTCACATCCTGTAAAACGTTGTTATTGCAGACACACTCATAGTAACCATTATCGTTGTAAACTGCAGAGGGGATGACTAAAGAGAGGTCTCCATTCCGCTCACCATTTTCATTTCTGGCCAAGATCTGGTTTGGGTTTTCATGCCTCCTCCATTCATGAATACCATGACACTCTCCAGGACAATCAAGAGAAACAGAATCGTTCAAAAGCACTGTTTGAGTGATAATAGTAGAATAGGAGGTCATTGCATTTAGATGGACAAGCAGAAATACTGCTAATGCATGGTTCCAAAGCATAGTTACTTTTTGGATAGTAGGCAACTACTACTCGTATGAACCAGTATTGTTACTATTGTCAGTGACAGCTAGGTGATGTAGCTGACTAGCCTTTTTAACTTGCCGCTAGAAATCACACAGGGCTCTATTTTAGACCCACCTCAGTGAAACACAGGCTCTACAGGTAGAGGGATCAGTTATATTACACAGACCTTTCTGAACACGAGAATTCAGGAACAACCAGTACAGCCACGAGTGGAAATCACAAACTCCCAGCTCGACCTTATAGTTTAAAATGTGTGTGCCCGTGACAGGCAGAGGAGTTAGTGATAAAAACTGAAAAGGTTTGGGATGGGGAGGAGACAAGACAGACTCTGGGGGTTTCCAGCTACAGCAGCTCAGAAACAAGTCCAGACATCATCCTGTCTTAAACGTGTGTGCTTCATCTTAACAGTTGCAGCATACACGTTTAAGGTTGGATGGGGAGGAAACAAGACAGACTCTGGGGGTTTCCAGCTACAGCAGCTCAGAAACAAGTCCAGACATCATCCTGTCTTAAACGTGTGTGCTTCATCCTAACAGTTGCAGCACACACGTTTAAGGTTGGATGGGGAGGAGACAAGACAGACTCTGGGGGTTTCCAGCTACAGCAGCTCAGAAACAAGTCCAGACATCATCCTGTCTTAAACCTGTGTGCTTCATCCTAACAGTTGCAGCAGTTGCTAACTCCATACTGAGTTTTGTGTGTTAGAATTGACGTGTAGCTGTCGTGGTAGTTTATTTGTGTTTTTCGTGTGTATAGTAGAGTGCTGTTATATACGTTGCGTAGAATTTATGTAGTGATTTATATGATCCTTAATTTCTGTAGGCCAATGTTAATGTTTGTATATTGGAATTATGTTTCAGTATTAAAAGATAAAAGACTTCAGTAAATAACAACTGACTACAGTGAAACACAGGCTCTACAGGTAGAGGGATCAGTTATTTACACAGATCTTTCTGAACACAAGAATTCACGGACAACTGAAAAAGGAATTCATTTTGTTCCAGATATGAATACATATGAATGTTTTTTTAGTTTTTTTTTTACTTCAGCTACAAGAGGAAGTTCACTTGTCTGAACATAAAATGTGACAAGCGTTCAAGCTTTAATGTCGATTTCTGATTACGGCAGAATACATTAAGCAGATTTTTGAATGGCGCTTGGTGTGACATTGTTTTGTGCCATTCAAGACAAAATGAACCTCTTTCATGTTCCATGTTTTGTGCGTTCACGTTTTCTTTCATTTATAGACCTAATTGAAGATGAATTATGTTCACGTTTAATAAAGACAAGACTGATTTATAATGTTGCAGAAGTGTCTCCGCTAAAATCAAGCCCACTGATGAATTTGTGTTGATCTGCTTGTCGGTGTCAGATTGTAGAATATTGTTTGTTTTATTGTATAGGCTAGTTTGCGGTCATATGCTTTGGCAACGTTGTATTGCAGTCATGTCAACAAAGCCAGTTTCATTGAATAGTGTTTAATGTGCGTCTGGATGCTAAGTTTCTTTCAGGGGAAGGCCGACATCGGAATATCCCTCTTGTAAATGTGTAACCACTGTGATAACAAGGCGTTCACACCTGAGCGAAATTAACACTTTTAAGGGAAAGAGTTTCTTCCACGGGTAATACCAAGAAGAATAGTGTTTTTTTCATCATAAACTCCATTTGGGTGAAATTGTATAGAGGATACTCTGACGGCCCTTTCCCGTGAAGGAAGCACGGAGCTGTGCCACAAGAAGCTGACAGAAACATGGAGAAGAAGTGTTACCATACAGCGCCTAAACTGCCAGGTTTTTATAATGCAGACCACAGTTTTTTGCAAGTAGTTGAAAACCCCTATTGTTAAAACTCCTATTGTCATGAATCTTTGGTGGTAACTTGCCTTAATTCGAATGCCCCCTTCAGCCAATCAACGCCCCCTTCATCAAAATATTGCATCCAGCGCCCCCGTCGTCCTCTGAACGCCCCCTGGGGGGCGGTACCTCCCCCATTGAGAAACACTACTCTATAGGGTTTAAATCTGGAGATTGACTCGGCCAATCTAAAACCTTCCATTTCTTGCCCCTGATGAACTCCGTTGTTGTTTTGGCAATTTGTTTTGGTTGTTATCTTGCTGCATGATGAAGGCTCGGCCAATCAGTTTAGTTGAATCTTTCCTAAAATTGCTAGACAAAATGTTTCTGTAGACTTCTGAGTTAATTTTGCTGATGTCAAAGCCGTCCCAGAAGCAACGCATGCAACTATTTTCTCCATACAGGAGGCATCTTGAAGCTGTCATTACCAACAAAGGCTTTTGTACAAAATATTAAATAAATATCAGTAAGTGTGTTCAATACGTTTTCCCTGTGGCATTTCACATTATTACACATAACTTCATTTCTGAACGTATTTGTTTTGGTTTCATTGCATGTATGGATTACTTGGGTTGTTACCAACATGAACATTTTATGTCAATAGGAAATATATTTAGTGAGAAAAATGGTGACGTGTTCAACACTTATTTCACCCGCTGTATATATACACTAAATGTCTATATATGTCTACATGTGTTTGTGTAGTGTTATGGATGCGGTGTGTGTGTGATATGGATGATTGTATGAGTAAATGCTTTATTATATGCTAATATAGTGTTTGACTGTCACTGGCCATGACACTGGGGGATGTCCCTCATCCCCCAGGGACATCCCCCAGGGACATCCCCCAGGGACACCCCCCAGGATGTCTCTCCATCCACTTTGAAGCATTGTGCTGATCAGCTGTCTCCGGTGTTCACAGACATCTTTAACACTTCATGGCATGACATGCCATTTGCCAGCCTGCTTCATGACCATCATTCCTGTCCCCATGAAAACCAGGATCACTTAATGACTGCAGACCTGTCACTCTGACCTCTTTAGTAATGAAGTAATTTGAGCGCCTTGTGCTGTCTCACAACAAAGCCATCACGACCCTCTCCTGGACCCCCTGCAGTTTGCCTATAGAGCCAACAGGTCTGTTGACAAGGCAATTAACATGGCACTTTAATTCATCCTCCAGCATCTGGACTCCTCAGGAACCTATGCCAGGATCCTGTTTGTGGACATCAGCTCTGCTTTTAATACCATAATTCCAGCTCTCCCAGCTGCAAGTGCATGAACTCACCTGCAGGTGAATCACTAACTTCCTGCCTGACAGGAGGCAGCGCGTAAAGCTGTGGAAACATGTCTCTGACCCCGGTCCATCAGCACCGGATCATCTCAAGGCTGCGTCCTTTCACTCTGTGTGACTCCTCAGTCATCATTGCGGAGTCCACTTCCTGGGCATCATCATCAACCAGGACCTCAAGTGGGAGCAAAACACCAAATCCATCACCAAAAAGCGCAGCAGAGGATGTACTTCCTGCGGCACCTGAAGAAGTTCAACCTGCCAAAGACAATTATGGTGCAGTTCTACAGCCATCATTGAATCACTGACGTGCACACCTATAAATCACAATCCACATGGCGGTTTTGCATTACGTAGTTGTATTGAAAGATCTGTGAATGCGTGATTAAGGACTTGCAAAAATAGGTACACATACACGACGTATGAATTACAAACACAACTCTTTATTTTGGCAGACGATTACCAAATACAAGGACAACTCTCGATTTACAGATAGAACTCCTTTCACTTGAGATCTTGAAGTTCTTTTCTGATAGGGGGGTCAAAGGAAATTACTGCCATAAAGATTTGCAAGTGAGTTAGATTTGTCTACCTGTATTTCCTGATTATCAAATGTAATAAAGGATCTGTACTTTATTTAAAATTTATGTGAAAACGCTGTCAACTAACAAAAATGTATACAAATCGCTGTCTATGGATACAAATCGCTGTCTACGGATACAAACCTCTTTTTACAGGATTGCAAACCTACTGTGACTAAAATTACTGCCAACATCAGTTGAATACTATTGTGCACGCTAACAACGGTTATCAGTGGATTACATTGTCAACCGCTACAGTGTGCACAGTTTTGACGTCAGCCGACAATCTTTAGTAGCTACCTAATTAGTTTACAGAAGTTTTCTATTGTGATTTAATAAAAACACTTACAAGCTCCAAATAAAACACGCTCATTAATATGTCAGTGAAGTGTGCCCCAGCGGATCCAATACTGCCGGAACCAATACAATCACATCCAAGTACTGTTTTCATAGGTAGACACTGGTGCCTGACTAGAGACAATGTTGAAGCTTGTTACTGCTGTCAGAAAACTGCTCAGATGGGATTTTAAATGAGTGTTTTCTTTTGCCTTTCAGATTGCACTCCCAACAATGGACATACAGGGTTTAAGAAAGAAAAAGAAGATGCCGGTGCAGAGAGAGGAGGTGCAGAGAAGAGGACATGGCAGCAGGGAAAGACAAATGGAGACAGAAGGAGTGGGCTAAAACAACAAAAATCAATTATAACAAGTATCTGTCAGATATTGAGAACCACCATTTCAGGTTGAACAACTCCCTTCTAGTCTACCTGCTAGAACGGCCAGGGTTTGTAAGATCCTTAATAAGTACTCTGTCTATATTAAGTATAAGAACCCAGTTTTTAGAAGACAATAAAACTAAAACATGGCAGCCAGTTACAGTTAGTTTGTTTATTCAGAGAGCTCCGATTAGCTTTTCAGAGGTTTTTATACACCCATACAGACACAGAGGGGGTTCTCAGCTTTCTGAGGACCCTTATCTTACACTCTTATCATTACTCGTCATGTCGCAGAGGATGATGCTTTCTGTCTACAAGTTGTAACAGCCTTGGGCAGTTTGCGGTTGGCATTTAGCAACACGTCATTAATATTTTGTTTCCTCACTTCTCAGTAGCATATACAATCAGTTAATAAATGGTCTTAACAATAATTATTCCCACAGATTGGAAGACAGCTGTAGTCATAACCACAAATGACTCCATCTCGCAAAACCATCCTTGCCGGATGACACTCGGGAAACATTAACAGGGTATTTGAATGCCACTATTACACTGCCCTTCTCTCGGTTATGTGATGGTATCGTTGAATGGAAGCATGTTCAGATAACAGAATCTGGAATCCCAAAAAAGGTCATAACATTGGTTGCTAACATTACTCTTGATAAGAATGGGCTCAAGTTATTTACAACAGCAAAGAGCTTTGAAAAGAGGCTGATACAATTCCTTGATCTCGTTATGATCTCTGCTTACAATGACGGGTGGTATGTGTTACTGTGACGGAGCTTTTTAACAGGAATTACAATGAGTTGTTTTACTCTCTGTTGTGGTGGGCAAACCTCTTGTTGGATTGGACTTTACACTCCACTGCTATGGGTTGACTGGAAAACAAACTCCTGACGATATTCTTCTATTTGAAGAAAGATGAAGAAAATGTTTGGTTTGTCAAGGGACCTCATTTCGATCAATGCCCTAATTACGTAAATTACTTATACACACAGATTACGTAATTTAAATTTGTTTTTGTAATTCCTATTGAGTGACCACCAGGATTGCTGTTGACTACTCAAAGTTTTTTAGGCAAAAAATAAGATTACACAAAATGGATGCCAATTATTAGATAATTTCTTATTTCAGATACACTATACATTATGGAAAATGTAATGAAATATAATCACATACAGATTGTTCGCTTGTGTATACTTTTGAAACATTTTCCACATTGCTGCATTCAGAATACGTAATACCTGCCTTCCTATATAATCCTATAACCTGCTGGAATTTTTATTTGAACAACCCAAAGACTAACAGAATATTTATACGATACATGTATAGTGGAAATATACATGTTATTTACAGAATATGGATATCGATTACAGAAAACGTATGTTGTAGTTACAGAACCTGACTACATACAGAATACAGAGTTCTAATGGCAACAAAAAACTGTGGAATACGGTTTATGTAATCTGAATGTGAATTAATTTCCTTTCTTGTGTCTGAGTACTGCAAGACTTACTTACGTAATTTGTATGACAACATAATGCATAGGCATACATTTTACATATGAGTCCATATATGTATGGGAGTGTGTGTTTTCACACATGCAGTTTTACGCATTCCGGATGTAACTTACACATTTTTACATACGGAATACATAATATGTACATGGACCCTAACTCAGATGCTAAACACACGCGTGTATTACGTTACCTGACTTCCATATGAAGACCACTGAATTAAGATTTATTTTTGAACAATCCAGACAGTCAGAGTAAGTTTTACGTATTCTGGATGCCGGACCCGATCTTCAGAGAAGAGGTTTTGTGTAAACAACATTAGTATTGTGTAAGTTATGCAATCTGAATATTGAATACCGTTTTAGCATTCAAAATACGTAATCTCTATGTCCTTGGTGTACAGAAATGCAAATACTGTATATTTACCCATTTGACCCATGCATCTATGGGTCAAATGGGTAAAAAAAAAGACTTGGAAAAAATGTGAAGAAGAAATTGGTAGGTCGCAAATGAAGCCTGGCCTTGAGTCACACACCCCTTTTGTGTGATTTTGGGAGAACCGTTTAGGCTAGAAACACGGTTCAAAGGTTAGACTGATCGTGAGGTTGTTGCAATGAATGTGGTCTTATCCATAAATGTGTGATTTTAAACTGCGACCTTGAAAACGCATTTCAAACAGGCTGATACACCCGGTATGGGCTACTTGCACTACTTGCACTCAGGGTGGTGTCACACTACCCTTTTTAAAATAATACTTTCCAGGGCCCTTTAGTTGTAGACAATCGTCTGATGGCGCACATGTAAACATTACTGAGACTCGGATAAAGATTTCTATGATTTTCTTTCAGAAACAGGACAATAAATATTCAGTACATCGCATCAATAAGAAAGTTGGTGTTATTAGTATGCATAGCTTCCCAAATATGCCGGGACCACTTCCCTATTACAGTCCAGTATATAGCAGTCATTTTACCAAAGACCAGATACTTGAACCCCAAACAGCCAAGTGGTGAAGGAGACTGGTTAAAGGAGCCTTACCAGTGCTATTTGAGTGGAACAATTGCATCATACAGCCACCAAGGCCCTGTGTGGAAAAGGAGAGAGACCTGCCAAGAGTCCATGGAGTGTGATGTTGGCCTGGATCATGACTACTGTGCTGTCTCTGAACCAGTTTCATTGGACATGTCATTTCAAGAGTACATTAAAACCTAAATAGAATATTTAAATTTGTATCAAAAGCACACTCATATTTCCAGAGTGGGTAAAGTTAGAAGTTGGCGATTTTTCCACGTTGTAGGCGACAGTCTGCTGAAATAATGATGTGTGTTTATTTCCGTAAAGTAGATGCCTTGCAATCTCGACCACAAATCCACATATTTCAAGATTTCAGCAGCAACCCTAAATATTGGATCTTATACGGTTCTTAAGGCGTCTAAAATGTATAAACCAATCACAGGTATCAGGAAAACCGCCAATAGGGAGAGTATCTGTGTCATTCCTTTCCTCAGAGTGTGAATGTGATGTGCCACTCTGTGTCAATTTGGAAAGAAATTGCTTTCAGATGTAAAAAGTCTAGGCCGAA
This sequence comes from Novumbra hubbsi, assembly GCA_016801125.1. NCBI lineage: Eukaryota > Metazoa > Chordata > Actinopteri > Esociformes > Umbridae > Novumbra > Novumbra hubbsi. The sequence goes on along the minus strand of JACXGK010004077.1, from coordinate 24,454 downwards.
TCAAGGTTGAGTGCCACCTAGTGTTAGATCTTTTTATTATTCCACAAAACTGATACAGCTGGGGTATCCAATTAAAATGTATAAAGGTCCGGAAACCTTTGCAGTATGATTCAGTGCCATACACATTGATGTAGTCTAGTATTTGTATTTCTGTAGTAAACAACTGACTCTCAAATAAAATAAAGAGCGTACAATTAAATTATTATTAGTGAATAATATTATAATATTTATTGTCAGTTTTCATATTGAACTTGAATTATAAATTGATAATATAAATGAATTATAAGTTGAATTATAAATAAGTACTCTAATAAAATGATATTTTCCATTTCAAGTCAAACATAGGCTGCATTTATAAATAAAAAACATAACAGAGCTATTGAGCTTTTTTGTAAACTTTTTTAAATGCTTTTTTCCTATTCTATAAACTCAATTTCACATACAAACTGTATAAATCAATATTATAACACCTCATTTTCTTTCTAATATCTCACTTCTCCACTTTCTTGTTCAGTGAGAGACGTGTCTTGTCAGGATTTTAAATCTTGGCTGGAATGGTGTCAGGGCCATTCGCAAACACATGTGTAGCTGCTTATTGGTGAGCCTGGAACGATATTTGGTTTTAATCATGTTCATGGTGGAGAAACCTGTACCAGGAAAGCTGTGATTTCCAACACCTTGCCTTTGCTGAGCCATCGTACATTGCTGTGCAACAAAAGGTCATCAGCATTTGCATCAACTTCCCTAAAGAATCCTCTGAGCATGCGATGCTGATGGGATGCCCAGCATATTTGACAGAGTAGAGCACAGGAGCAATTTGATGAATTATACAATGACAAGAGACTCAGGATTTTTCTATTTCATTCTTTCACAGCTCCTTTCTCTCTCCCTACCATGGCAGGGACTAACGCTTGGTGTGTTCCTGCCATGGATGAATCAATTCAGCACATCCTGGGTTAATAGTTCAGAGCTTGATTTTTTTCACAAAACTCTTCTTTTTGTTTCCCCTCAAGTAAGGTGTCAGCTACTGCACACATGCACTCTTTAACAGTCCCTCCGTCAGTGAAGGTTTTTTAATGGTGACCCAATATTTAAGCTACTTTAACAGAACATTCGTTAGCACATTGTTGGGCAGTGGTGTTAGGAATGGTGTTTTTGGGGTTAAAGGCCTCACCTTCTCTCCTCCAAAAATGTCATTGTGGCCAAATAACTTGATTTGTGTTTCATCTGACCTTAGCACTTTCCCCCAACCCATGGCGATGTAAAACACTCTTAAATGTGGACACTGACACCTGTGTTCCAGCAGCTTGTAATTAATCACAGACCTGTTTTTTGGTGGTTCTTGGTCGACACCTGACCTTCCTGACCAATTTTCTCTCAGCAGCATTTGATAGCTTTCGTGGTCTTCCTGATTGTGGCAGTGATACAACTGTGCCATGCACTTCATACTTACAAACAATTGTTTGCCCACTGGATTTTGGGACCTGTAGCTGCTATGAAACGGCTCTAAGTGACTTTCCTGATTCGCTTCTTCAGATCCAAGCTGAGCTCCTTAGTCTTAAACATCATCACGTTTATGGTTGAGTCTAATGAGTGTTTCAAACAAGCATGTAAATAGGCTCAGAGAAGTCACCAGCTGTAGTCAATCACAATCACTCATGAGAAGTTATGTCACAAAGCAAATTTGATTGATACATTACCACAATATTATATTTTTGACCCAGTAGATTTGGTCAAATTTTCAGAAGACCCATAATAAAGTCATTAAAGAACCCAATTTCATGACTGTTTTTTGTGACAAACAAGTGTGTGCTTCAATGAGTACATCACAGAGAAATAAGAATTGTAGTAATTTTTGGAAACTCATAATGCCATGACATGTTCTTGACAAGTGTATGTAAAGTTTTGGAAGAAGGTATGGACTCTTTCAGACAAGTATATTTTGGTGAATAAAGTCAGAGATATTTCTTCTACAATTTAGCATTGTTATTACCCTGTTAAATTATTTTTAGTAAAGTTTAAAAATTGTATTGACACCATTTGTACCATCTGTGATATCCAAAATGAATCTATATCAATCTCATTTGGCATTGTACTTACTTCAAGAAACTGGGGAAAGATTTCTGTAAATTTGTAATTGACAATGTTTAGTCCGATTTTTTATTGCTGTTTAAGAATGTGGTTTTTGGGTTTGTTGATGTTGATGTTTGGACGTGATGTTGAAGATACATATTTTTTGATTAATATCATAATATTTGCTAAATTGTATATCTACAAATGTAAATTCAGTAATGCCAAACCAAATTTCTATGGTCTTAAATGAGAAATTGAGTCTTACATTAAGTTGATATCTTTATACCAAAACAAAAAAGCTCTTAAAACTGTCAAGTTATGCAAATGATAAAAAAATATTCTTGCAAGTCTAAGCCCCCTTAAATTGTTTTTACTCTGTATCAATTTATTGTATCTCTATTTTGCTCCCATGGAATCTTAATTTTTTTTTTTACTTTTCATACAATATTCAAGTTACATATTTTAGGATTATATCTTCAGTATGTTTGTATTATGTTGTGTACATAACAGCAATAAAAAAAATAAACCAGTGGTAAAAATGGAAACGTTCCATCAAAGTGTATTAACCCTCAATAACATATCGCCTAAAGGTTCTGATCCGTATAAGACACCACCTGGGTCCGGACCCGTGCAGCGGCCCGCCAACCCCTGTGATAAAGGGACCCCCTATTGACATTTGGGTTGATGTTTTTTTTAAATAATGTCTAATGATTTTATATTCTGTTTATTATTTTCATACCATAAACAACTTATAATTGTTGTGAACGCTGGGGATATCCAAGTATGATGCAAAACCACCTACCTCTGGTATTATACTAGATAATTCAATAAACATCAACAAAATGTCAACATAAGTTTTTATTTTTATTCACACAATTTCACATTAATACTCATGGATATCTCAAACAATGTTTTCTATTCATAATTCTTGTAGCTAAGGATCTTGAAATCCACTATATAAAGCACATCATTCTACTACAAAGGATGACCTCTTGAGAGGCCAAAATGTCAAGATAGTGATAAACCGATTTTAAATCCAATAGTTGTAATGATAACAAAAACGTTCAAACTGATGTGAAAACTGTACATAATTAACAAAACAGTGAACTAGCTAGAAATCTTAACTAACGTACGGGAAACTAGATTAATACTAGTTTATCCCATTGCAAATCACATTATGTGGCGGTGGGCTAGCTAATGTGTTAGCCTTCATGCCATTTCGCAATTGTTTATGTATGACGATGCATCTTTATAAAATCCTTTCCCCAACATGCTAGCTGGAGCCTTGCAAATATGATTACCATTGTTGATATTTATTTTAGGCATTGAATAAACGAGCGCCATTACTTTTAATGCCAGTGCGATTTGGGTGACCAAGCTATAGGACATGCGGATTTAGAATATTTTAAAAAGTAAAAAACACTCTGACCTGAGATTTACAGATTTGCTGATTACCTTCTGCTACAATGTACGTACGTGTAATGTTTATGTAAATAACAGATCACATTTCGTATGTAGAAATTGTGTAATCTGTGCATCCGTTTTCATTAATTACTTCCCCATAGAACAGCGCCAGGAGATGGTAAAACAAAGTGGTTATGGTCGTGAATTATACGATTTACGATTGAAGTTAATTGTTTTTACATTTTCCTAGTCAAAGTCAATGGGTTAAAGATTTCTTATTTTTCGGACCCATGGTACATGTAATGCTGTTCGGACCACTAATGTAAAAGTGCAGAAAATGTCACATCCATTAGGTAATATGAATGTGACAAATTAAAAACCTGTATGAGAAACCCTACAGAACAATGTGTTTGCGTGAAAAGGTGCTTACCGCCACCATTTCTTTACCCTCACTGACGTACGCATTTCTGATCAAGGGACATACCAGTGCTTCTTTGGTAGAGGCATTCCAAATGCTGTCACTCATACTGTTCAAGAAAAACACTTTCAAAAATAAATATTAATCGTTGCGATCCTGGTGGGGGGTTTGACATTTGTATTTGTATTAGCTCTGGGTGTTTGTCTAGGCAAAAATACAAAAAGTTGAGATTTTATATTTCGCCGATTAAAGATAAAGAATATAAATTGGTCTCAGACCTAACCACGAAGGGGCGTGGTAAACTTCTAATCATTTGATCATAATAATACATACATGTTCATGAGTCTCTAATTATGGACATTTAACAAGGCTTCTTGCCACAAGCAGCAATTATACAAGTATATTTTTCCAACAGACTCGTTGTAAAACCAACAATGGTGAAATGGGGCTACAACATAAAAAAGACAATATAGAGAAATGTATAATTTAGTAAAACACATGATTATCAGCGTCATCAACCACCACTTCGGCATCCCACACCAATATAATCAGCATCACTACCAGCAACCGGAAGAGGCATGGAAGAGGGACCAAACAACATACCTTCAACCCGAGCAGTCTGCTCACAGGCAAGTTCCATCAATGACCACCTGGTCTCGCTTCTCAGGTTGTCTTTCCTCCCCTCTGCAGAACCAGTACCAGACCCCGGCATCTAGCACCATCATCATACACCAGACTATCACCCGGAGAGGTCACACACAAGACCAGCACCACCAATAACGGAACAATAATTGGCATCTGGTTTCTGGACCAGCCACCCATAATATCTGGCACAGACTTTCCATACCCTTCTGATCCGGCTCCCGAACCACATGACAATTTCAGAATTGGTATAAGAAAAGCTGACTCGCACAAATGTGGGAAGAAAATTGTAAACGCACAAGAAAGTGAGTGAATAAAGCGTGTTTGAACAAAGAAATGCTAAGATCGGACGCAACAAAACATTAAATGCTTTAAGCATACACTCAAACCACATACAGTGGAGGAAAACAATATTTAATCCCCTGCTTTATACGTTTGCCTACTGACAAAGAAATTATCAGTCTATAACTTTAATGGTCGGTCTGTTTAAACAGTGAGACGGAAATACAACAAAAACAATCCAGATAAACACTTTTTGTTTTTATTGATTAGCATTTTACTTACTGAAATAATTCTTTTTTTTTGCAAAAGATTACTTAGTACTTGGTGGCAAAATCCTTGTTGGCACAGACAGAGGTCAGAGGTTTCTTGTAGTTGGCCACCAGGTTTGCACACATCTCAGGAGGGATTTTGTCCCACTCCTTTTTGCAGATCCTCTTGTAGTCAATAAGGTTTCGGGGCTGACATTTGGCAACTGGAACATTCAGCACCCCCACAGATTTTCTATGGGATTAAGGTCTGGAGTCACTCTAGTACATTAATGTGCTTCTTCTTGAGCAACTCCTTTGTTGCCTTGGCCATGTGTTTTGGGTCATTGTCATGCTGGAATACCCGTCCTGACCCATTTTCAATGCCCTGACTGAGGGAAGGAGGGTGTCACCCAAGATTTGACGATACTTGGCCACATCCATGCTCCCTTTGATGCGGTGAAGTTGTCCTGTCCCCTTAGCAGGAAAACACCCTCAAAGCATAATGTTTCCACCTCCATGTTTGACTGTGGGTTGTTGTTCTTGGGGTCATAGGCAGCATTCCTCCTCCAAACACGGCGAGTGGACTTTCACCCAGTTCTCCCCTGAATCATTCAGATGTTCATTGGCAAACTTCAGACAGGCCTGTACATGTGCTTTCTTGAGCAGGGGGACCTTGCGGGCACTGCAGGATTTCAGTCCTTCACTGCATAGTGTGTTACCAATTGTTTTCTTGGTGACTATGGTCCCAGCTGCGTTGAGATCATTGACCAGATCCTCCTGTGTAGTTTTGGGCAGATTTTTAGGCCGTTCTCATGATCATTGAAACACTCCACAAGGTGAGATCTTGCATGGAGCCCCAGACCAAGGGAGATTGACAGTAATTTTGTGTTTCTTCTATTTGCGAATAATCACACAAACTGTTGTAAACTTCCCACCAAGCTGCTTGGCAATGGTCTTGTAGCCCATTCCAGCTTTGTGTAGGTCTACATTCTTGTTCCTGACATCCTTGGACAGTTTTGTGGTTTTGGCCATGGTGGAGAGTTTGGAATCTGATTGATTGCTTCTGTGCACAGGTGTCTTTTATACAGAAAACTGAGATGAGGAGCACTCCCTTTAAGAGAGTGCTCCTAATCTCAATTCGTTACCTGTATAAAAGACACCTGGGAGCCAGAAACCTTGCTGATTGATAGGGGGGCAAATACATATTTCACTGAGTAAAATCATTGTTTAATTTATTTGAAATGCGTTTTTCTGGATTTTTTTGTTATTCTGTCTTTCACTGTTCAAATAAACCGACCATTGAAATTATAGACTGATAATTTCTTTGTCAGTGGCCCGACGTACAAAATCAGCAGGGGATCACATTTTTCCTCCACTGTATGTATCTAGTTTATATAATTGATTAAATTGCGTTTTTTCATACAATTCAATATTGTTTGTTAAAACTTGCTTTTTTCTGTTTCTTTTTCTGGGCTCAATTTGGCTCCATATACCCCCGTGGGGTCTATCTGCACACATGCTTGCCATCAACGGGTGTGTGAGGCATGGTTTCTCAAAACGTAACAGAAACATTTGCGAAAGGAACTAATGCTCAATTAAAAAAAAGTACAAAAATGAAAAGATTAACCTTGCGAGACTCATGGCTAAAGTACTTTATGTAACATTATACTCAAACATTGAGCATACAACATACCTTAAGCAATGCTAAAAATTTATGTTTTATAACAGCACATTTTGCCTTTATTTATCTGAGTTTCTTAAGTAGGCAGGCCACATTGCACAAGCCAAATTATTTCATTGTAATTGTCAATAAATAACAAATCTGGCCCTTTGACTAAGCTTCTAAAAAAACAATATTGCTTTGTCTTTAATAAATATAGCTTACAGCTGCTGCAATTTCACACAAATAAATAGATCTAAATGACATGCTGTTTGCGGAGTAGCAGATACTATACAATTAATGAGGTAACTTCACGGATTGATTACAGATAAATGAAACTGATTGTTTATCAAATGCTGAGACATTTCTAACAACTGGAACTAGACCTCACGCCATCACACCTCATGTTTTAACCACAGCGTTGTTTTACTATGACCGTGTGAACACTAAATATTCACATGGTCATATGTTGTAAGAAAGTTGTTAATGTGAAAATGCACACGGAATTGCAACATTAGCTCACAGAAGATTGAGATCTGTTTTGATATTGTTTTACAGTGTGCCATATTGTTTGCACTGGAGCAGACAAAAAACAAGAGTTTGGATTACTTGATAATACTTTTTGGTGTGTATTAATCAAACTGCAGTGTTTCACTGCATCCAAAGTAAAGTTCAAGAACGCATGAATGCAGTTTTACTGCAGTATAACTGTAGTTATTTTGCAAAGGTACTGTTATTACTGCTGTTAGCTGGGATTACCCCTATTTCAAAAATGATTTTGATTGGTGCAAATAAACCACCAAAATGTAAAATGGGACTGTTAAATGGTTGTTTTGTAAGACATTCATTTAATTTAGCATCAGTAGTTATAATAAACATCCATGTATCTATTCTAAACCAAATGTGCACAACTTTGCAGATCAGAATTTTATACATTATTTATTTTCAACATCAAATGATGGATACTTTAAACATTATTCTATAAGATAACAAAAAACAACAGAACAAAATGTTGAACTAGAATTAATAATTTGATAAATGTTTGACAGGTCACAACAAAGCAAACAGCATTTTAAATACATCTTCATAAGAAATGTATCTTAAAGCAACATGACCATTTACAGTGGACCTTAGAACGCTGTTAACTAACTGAACTTGACGGGAATGTCTGATAAAATGTAGCACACAATTTCTCTTTCAAAGGCACACAATCAAGGTGCTAATCTACAGTTAATATTGTACTTGACATGCTGATGGAAAAGGTGCAACTCTCCAGTCTCTTTGATATCAATAAGATTTGCATGTAATTCAACACGGGTCCAGAGGGGAATTCCAGGAAGATGGTTAAACAAATTCAGGGTTTCCTGAACACATTCTGATTCTCTTAACCAGGAGTGAGTTTGGGTTGCAGAAAAGGTGGTCCCTGTTCATCAGATTGGTTGATCTGACAAATCGCACACGTACACAATATTGAAAAACATAATAGACATCATGGAGTAAACAAATGGTGCATTAAAGTAGTAGTTAGGAATAAGAAATAATAGTATAATAATCACCTACAGTGATCACAAACACGCTCTTTCCAAGATGATTCTTATATTTAATTTGTATCTGCTGCCAGGATATTTCTCCTCCCATGAGGTTACAATTAAAACATGTTAATGTTAAAGCACTTAATGAATTGCATAAAACGTCATTCCAATATTGGCTATGCAATAAGCCTAGCATGGAAATGGTAGGGTAAAACAATTGAAGTTAAAGATCCATACACATGTAAGCCTTGTATAATGAAATCATGATAGTTAACAAATTTACTCATATCGGACATTTTCTGCCCAAATAAAAAATCTGGCTTTTGCAGCAGCGGTGGAAAAATCGCAAAGCAATACATAGTTTGTATAGTCACAAGGAAACAGCACTGGTTAAAATTGTACATGTAAGGGTTGATAGGTTGGCCAGATAAGTGTGGTAAAAAACATAACATTTAAACAATTAATTATTTGGAATTATCTAAAGCAAGGGTGCCCCAACTAGGGCCCGCAGAGACCTTTGATTTGGCCCGCCACGCAACATAATATAGTTTGGTATAATGCAATGTTGCTTTCGGCCCACGGCCCTCAGTCAAATTTGATTTTTGGCCCTTCATAGGAAAAAGTTTGGGCACCCCTGATCTAAAGGATATATTTAAGGTTGAATGCCTTTGTAATGCAGACTTACTTATTGTAAGTCGCTCTGGATAAGAGCGTCTGCTAAACGTCTAAAATGTAAAATGGATTTTCAAAGCGATAAGACCAATGTTTTATTCAGCATTTGTTGCTATGAGCCAACATTTCAGATTATATTTAAATTGTGGTTTGACAGAAAATATTTTCATTATCATTAACTATTGATAGGGTTGCATGTGAACTGTTTGAACTGTGAACTGCAAAATTGCTTGCTAAATTACTAACACAGCTTTCTGGAACACCCCACAGATCGCTTGTCCTCAATATCCAACTCCACTGCTTTCATTGTCAAAACTTTCTACATGTTTTCGACTGTTTTCCAAATGGGTTAGGATTTTGCCATGTTTTATCTCTGTAGTGTAAATCCTTCAACAAATGGAATTATTTGAAACAATATTAGCAAAAGATGACAATAAAATAATAGAAAAAACACACAAAAAAAATTCAATCTACAGCTCTTAACAGAAATATAATGTGACCACAAACAGAGTTGAATACTGTTGAATAGAGTTATAATTAAATAAGTTTGAGGGTTATACTAAAAATAGGAAGATATCGCCTCACTGTATGATACTCGTTTAGTCATTGGGAACAAAACACAGAGGAAATAATGCATTCTCAATCTCCTTATTTCCTCACTTTTAGTGGAGGCTTGGGCCAAAGAGTGTCATCATCTTGCAAATCACTCAAGTGAACAAGTGCATCCTTTAAGAAGAGATTGGGACGTGGCCGAGCTCCAAAAACGTCTTCACTGTTAAATATATGGACAAGAAGCCTGGCTAATCACGTCAAGTAAAGCTCATGAGAAGAAGCGTAACTGTGCTCTGTCGCAGAAGCACTGACAATGGGGTTTTAAATGTGAGAGTTGGGTTTTTTTTAAGTTTGGAAAGGGAACTTCTGCTGGAATTAATATTATTTAAAACACTATTAAACTATAGTTATATAATTATATAGTTATATAATCAAACAAATCCTCCCACCCGCTCAGATGTAACCAGTGACTTTCTGCATGTCGCCCAAGTTCACAAAACCCTTAGCAAATCCTCCTATTGCCTCCTTTCTCCATCTGTCCCCCAGTACCTCCACCCTCTCAGTGTACTAGCTCCAACTGGCTGGTGGAGAAGGGCAGCACACCGCTGACGTAGTACGCAATTCCCAGGGACAAGAGAGCGATGACCACCAGGAGGAGCAGCACCTGTGAGAGAGAAATGTGTCCTTTACAGTGCATTCGTTTTTTTTACTTCTACAATGATACTTCCTGTCTCTGACATTGAGATGCTTTTCAACACAGACTGCCAGGTGTCAAACTCCACTGTTCTCAAACCTCTAAATTGAGTCCCCTACACAGATATCACCATTTTGTTGAAGCCCTGAAAAAAGGCCCAACCTAATCAATTACAAAACAGTCCTGTCACAGTTTAACAAAGCAGCTATTTTCTGGTTTCAACTGGGTTCAACTATATGCACCTTTAACCATCTAAGAAGCTTCAACAAGAAATACATACCCTCCAGAAGCCAAGGTCTTCTACAAACTCCTGCCAAGTTGTCCTGAAACTGGAAAGAACCCCCTCGCTGTTCTGGAGGTTGGGGTTGAGGAGTGAATGGCTCTCCATTGCACTGACAGAAAAGGAAACCCAGCGTTGGCTTACAAACCGTGTCACAGGCTCTGATTACCCATGCTTCCCAAATCTGATAATGGATTGATTTCACCCACTGGATCAGCTCTAAGCAAAGACCTCATGTGATTGGTCAGGAGGGTATTCAGTCAATAAAGATGGAATATATCAGAATTGGTCTCCCTCTGCAAACTGGCATTTTGAATCACCAATATTGTCAAGTGTTCATGATGACTTCCTCCGATGGATTGATGTGTGTAACGTAATAAATACATATTAAGGGACATTTGACCATTTCACAGGAACTGTAAGAAATAATTGTCTCTACTTCCAGCTGTGTCTAATCCCGACAGGGGGTGACTCAACCACCTTCAGGGGTCATTTAGCGCCCCAGGAAAATGGATAGAAAGTCCCTGGCCCCCCATCTCCTCCTCCTCACCTCTCATTCTCTGCCATCTGCATGGTCTCCAGTTTGGAGTGTGCGCCCCTGTTAAACCCTTTGACCTCCTGCTCCTCCAGGCCCTCCAGCAGCCGGATGGCGTCCTTGTTGACCCCGCGCCTCTTGGCCAGCACCAGAGGGGTCGATCCGTTGTGGTTACTGGGGGAGCCAGGTGAAACAAAAATGTACATCATTAATTGAGCCCATAACTCTGGCCGTACAGGTACTATACCAACCGGGCCATGCCAAAGCACCCATGTAGCGGTGCCCCCCTAACCCTGGGTCATTGCGCTTTGCCAAACTCCGGACATCCATTCATCATTAGCCATGGTTAGCCTCCAAGCCCAAACCCTTAGACCAAACCTTCCCAACCCCACAGCCCCACTCTCACCAGATGTCGATCTTGAGCCCGTTGGACACTAGGAACTGGATGGTATCCACGTGTCCGCAGAGGTGCAGGGCTGTGTTTCCCTGGTAGTCGGTGGCCAGCAGGTCTGCCCCGAACTTATGGAGGAACCGACAGATGTCCACGTTGCCCCTGGCGGCGGCTAGGTGCAGGCCGGTGCGCCCCCGGTTGTCCCGAATGTTTGGGTCACAGCCCGTCTCCAGGAGGCGCTTAGCGAACGGCAGGTCCCCGTCGATGCAGGCCTGCAGTTAGGGATTTGACTTTATTGAAGCCAGTGAGAACACCGTCTGGTTTAAAATAACAACCGGGATACGTTTCCAACGTTGACTCGCGGCGTGTCCGAATCGACACACAGAATCCAGCGATTCAATTAAGCAACACCAGCCACATAAATCTATTCTAAAAAGGTGAGAATGTAGTAAATCACATTGTAGGGAATCTGTTTTTGCTAAATGATTTAAAACAACATTTATATTGTTCACAACAGCAGGTAGCTGCATCACTCTCTGTTTTGTCCGTTCTGACTCAAATTGAATACAATATGTGGCCCAATCCCAAATGAACAATTTGGAGATAAAAGAGGATTAGACAGATGTACGCATGTCAAATTATGGAATTAAATTACTCTAAACATACACAACTGTAGGGTATAGAGGTAGAATTAGGATTAGATGTGTTAGACTAATCCCTACCTGCAGGAGGGGCACTGAGGTCTGCGACGAGTCGTTGATGAAGACATAGGACATGTCCGAGTGGGTGTCAGAAAATTCCAGCTTACCTGAATAGGGAGGGAAGGACAGAGGGTGTGAAAGAGAGAAACGCGGAGGGCATGGCAACTGAAGACAGAAGAATTGTTCACGAAGTGGCTAGCACCGCAACTACACTGTACGCCCATGGCAAGAGAAAATAAAACATATGCTGTAACAAGCATATGTACCTTCCGTTAGCAAGCTGCTTATTCTGTTCCTAAGTACACGGTTTATTTAAATGGATATAACATATTGAATACTGCCGTTATCTTTCGACACCTTCGCAAGGCAAGATAGCGAACAGATACTAGCAAATCGCTAGCAAACGCTAACATCAACACATACGTAATACGTGACAACGAGCATTTTGCCAAACTATTCTAACATATAAAAACGTCACACAACATCTACCACTTCGTCAAGGGTTATTGTTGTCATATACCTGTTTATGTGACACAGATCAAACGAGAAAATTATAATCCGCTTTTCTGCAAAGCAGTAATGTTTACGATTGGAAACAAGTTGTGATTTTACGACAGCTCAGCGCAAATAGCTTTCCGTTAAAGACACCCTTTTCCTCGGTCTCGCGCGAACTCGCGCTTTCCGTCTTTCCCCCCCTCTCTCGTCAGTCCCAATGTCCCTCCCTAAACCCTCACAGACTTAATTGACGTCACCTGGTAAGTGAATAAGTGCGTGAGTCTGCACGGGCTCAAAAGGCTATAAATAGGAATGGTACAGCACTATAGTAATGTTGTTGGATCAAATCTGATTAATGCATTTTTAAATGTATCATCATAATACAAACTACACACAGTTCTGGCTATATGAGCCTGGTGTTTATAGTAATAGTTTTTTTTTTTTTAACCATGTTGACGTCCAGGTTGGTTGCTGTTTTTGTATGCCCTGTGTCTCAATCATTCTGGGCTAATATTAGAGATTGTTTGTTCTTAAAGATCCCCAATATTCCAACCTTTGATACATTTCAAATTATTTTCTGTGGAAAACTTGCATAGTTTGATATCTGATATAGTAAATATTAGTGTACTTTTGGGTAAATACCATAACCATTGTAGTAAGTGGAGAAAAAGTAAGTCCTCCTTTAATTGTTTTTTAAACAATTTCAAACTGTTTTATTCATCACTGAAGGATTGCGAGAAATGTAATCAGTTTCCTTTCTAAATTGTTATTATTTTGAATTGTGGTGTTAATACAGGATCTAGTGTCCTTACTCTTATTGTCTTTTAATGCAGAATTTGATATGCCTTTTTTCAAGTTTATTTCCTTATAGTACTGCCTTTGGTATTTCTTTTTCTGTTCGTGCATCCTCTACGAGATATTGTATGCCAGTTTTGTGCAGTTGTACTCTAAAATGTTCCAATAAAAAAGAAAAGTGATGCCAAAGGTAAGTAGCCATTGGCTGTCCTAAAAGTAGCTAAATTACGTAATCGGCTAAACTACGTAATCGCTTTATGTGCATAGTTGTAATGGACGGTGTGGGAGAGAGGAATAATGTCGTGTAATAATGTTGAGACCCGAATGAGACACTTAGAGTTACATAGGTTGGTTTTTGTTTTCTGGGGTTTTAGTTAAGTTTGGTTTAGTTTCTAACCTTATGCTTCACCTAGGAGCCTACAACAAGTCACAGTAAAACATAATTTTTTTTTATACGGTTTTAACTTGACAACATTAACAATCTAAATGGACAATAGAAAGTTACAATAGAAAAAACTGTCAATGGCAATGTGAGAAATCTTTTTTAGTCATTATCAGGCAGCTTGTGCTCATAGCAAGCCTTACCAGACAGCTTCAGACCATATCGGACATACAGGATGGAGTTAAGGGTCTGCAAGGACAACCCCAACCTATAAAATAAATAAAAGTCTAATCAAATATAAAATTCTATAACATAAATAAAAGACAGTTAAACCGAAACAATAGAAGAGAAAACAATTACTGTACACATTGACTTTTCTATTGAAATTATTTTCTTGGTCCTACACTAGTTTAAATCTTTATCAGGCTTAGGCTTTGTCAGTTGAGGTTTACAGGGTGTACACAGGATCTGCCTTGACATGGTCGGTCTTAACGTATTATGGCAAGAAGCAAATTTAACATTTAATCCGGATATTGTTTTCACCTACTTACATTTTGGAGTCTAATGTTGATTATAACGAAACAGCTTTTTCACCTGGTTGTTTTTTAACGCAGATTCCCTGGTAGTTATTGGTGTCACATTTGTCAAAAAGTTTGTCAATTGAGGTGATTAGACATTGGTAAATAATATCGGGAAGATGCCAGAGCTGAGGATAACTCTGAAGAGTTTTGCAAACACTGCTACTACTACTACTAGTACTCCTTTAGAATCGAACTGTTTGAGGTTTAGGTTTTCCCCCAAAAAACAAGCTTTTTATCATAAAACTATTTATCTGAGCATGACATATTGGCCTCGACTGAAGATCTGAATGACCCTTTTTAGTTTTGGAAGGTAACTGAATGCAACTATGATTTGCTACCTTGTTTAAGTATGAACTTCAAAATGGTCAGTTAAACTGTTTTAATTATCTTTTTTTATTTAAGACTGCATCAAATCAAGGTACTCATGAATTTGTTGCAATGGCCATAAAAAAAACGTAATAGCTGAGCCTACTTTTTAAATCTTATCGTTTGCCAATAAGTTATTAATTAACATATGGAAAACTGCAATTTTTATGTTCATAACGTACATTTAATGTGATCTAAGTTTCAGTGTGGTTTCAGAAAATGGCAGCTTAACGTTGTTTGGAGGAGGCAGGACACGCACAGGGAGGACTTAGACGTAACAAATCTCAAACAAGACAAGAAAAGAACAACATAATGAAAGCAACAGGATCCAAACAATGCCCAACAGGACACGTAAGTTGGAACTTAGACGCAATGAAAAGGAACCCAGAAGAGAGAAATGAAGTCAAACCGATGTCCATCGGTTCTAAAGTAGGGGGCGAGGGCATTGCCAGCCGTGCCCAACTACTGTCATTGATAAAGTTGTTAGGAAACAGCACTGTCTCTCCATAGATCTGTGGCAGGCTTTTGATGCTGTGGAACAAAGAATAATAAAAAGAAAATAGGTTTATCAAAACAGGCATGCTCATAGTTCAACAGCTACCTGACAAACATGAATCGGTTTTTGGTCCTCTGCTGGTCACCATCTATATCAACAATGTTAGTCAAAACATATCCAATGCTAGTTATTATTTTGTTGCTGATGCCAGTTCTTCATTGTTACGCAACTGCTTTTTATATTGTGCAGGCTCAGCTCTGTAAATAAAATAGACTTTTAAACCCTGACAATAAAAAGGGACATTTTCATTTAAGAGGACATACCTAGGCAACTTCTATTTAAATAATGCATACATAGTCTAGCAGAGTATTTCTAAACATACATTGTGATCTTAGGTAGCATTTGTGTTAATACTTTATGGCCAAATTGATGTGTAATCTCAACAGAGCACAATATGGTTAACTAAAGATTAAACAAAGAAAAAACAGCTTTGGCTTTCCACTGAATAAAGACAACCAAATAAGTGGGTTATCACTTAAGTGTTGAACTTATGCTTTAATATCTTCTTCAAAAACACACAGCAATTTCTGGGTAACTAGGTTAGATGTGTTGCACTCTTCAAATGTGGTAAATAAACTACATCAAACAACATATAATTAATTTGTACCCTTTACATTTTTAGCACAATAGAAATGTATATCTGATTTGTAATTTAGTTGAATATATTTTATATAATCTTCTTAATCCAATCTCAATCTGAGTTTTAATACTTTATTTCAGCGTTAATACAAAAATACACATAACAGACCAATTCCGTTCATCCTCTTTGAGGAAAATAGCACAACTGCATAATCATTGTAAGCACTTATACTTAATTTGCTGTTATACGTGTAAAATTATATTTTTTCAGGATTGAAAAAGGAGGACAGTGTCAAAACAACAAACATACAAAATGTCTTTATCCTTTCACGCCAGTAAAAATAAACATAAAAGTATATTTCAACATCCCACGTTTCCAAACATTTTAATTTTTGTACTATCATCGAATGTACAGAATCACCTCCTCACATTGTTTTTGTAAATAACCTCTGAACTAGGGGTTAAATAGAGTGAAGTAAAAATAATGTACAGACAAAACAACACTATGAAAACAAAAAAGAGAAAAATGTACTCAGGGCTACCAAGGAGAGATGTTCCTGTGTTGCGTATAGTGGTTATAGTGGTTACAATTCACCCAGGACCATAAACATCAGTCCAACAACAATGGATGCGTTCCAGGTCACCTATATTACAGGCTTCACAGGCAATGGTTGTGCGCCACTGTAATGGACTGTGCAGTCAGGCAACAGATTACTCAATGGTATGGTGTGGTTAGCTGACAGAATTTATCTGGCAGGCGAGTGTGTTCATTGGTATTACAGGGCCTGAGGAAAGCCAAAACAATATAAACGACACTAATATGAAATGCCTTAACATTTGCTCTGAACGGAAAATTCTAGTAAGCTTCAAATAAAAGAGCAAAGATTATACAAGAAGTTTGGTGTTGTTATAGGCAGTTATTGTGAAGTTGTATTTTCTTTGGTAAATCCCCAGTTTGTTTACTATACATAGAGGTGAATATATAGCGAGGAGCGTGAGTGAAACTGGAGAAATGGCATTGATTTTCAAAATATAAAAAATATTTTAGTGAAGGATAGTGATCATATGAAGCCATGTGTTATCACATAGTTGTTTGGCACCTTTTTACATCATAATGATAACAGAAATCACCCAAATGGCCCTGATCAAAAGTTTACATACCCTTGAATGTTTGGCCTTGTTACAGACACACAAGGTGACACACACAGGTTACTATGGCAAATAAAGGTTAATCTTCCATACCTGCAGCTTTTTAAATTTCAATTATTGTCTGTGTATAAATATTAAATGAGTTTGTTAGCTCTCACATGGATGCATTGAGCAGGCTGGATACTGAGCCATGGGGAGCAGAAAAGAACTGTCAAAAGACCTGCGTAACAAGGTAATGGAGCACAATATGACAATACTATAACAAAAATTAGCTACATGGTCGTTTGCCAGAAAGAAGCCTTCACTACGCCAATGCCACAAAAAAGCCTGGTTACAATATGCCAGACAACACCTTGACACACCTCACAGCTTCTGGCACACTGTCATTTGGAGTGACAAGACCAAAATAGAACTGTATGGTCACAACCATAAGCGCTATGTTTGGAGAGGGGTCAACAAGGCCTATAGAGAAGAGAACACCATCCCCACCGTGAAGCATGGTGGAGGCTCACTGATGTTGTGGGGTCATGTGAGCACTAAAGGCACAAGGTATCAGAAAATACTGGCAGACAATTTGCATTCTTCTGCGCGAAAGCTGTGCATGGGAAGCTCTTGGACATTTCAGCACAACGATGACCCTAAATACAAGGCCAAGTTAACCTGTCACAGGTTTCAGCAGAAAAGGGTGATGTTCTGGAGTGGCCATCACATTCTACTGACCTTAATATCCTCGAGCCACTCTGGGGAGATCTCAAACGTGCGGTTCATGCAAGACGACCAAAGCCATTGCATGACCTGGAGGCATTTTTCCAAATCGAATGGGCAGCTATGCCACCTGCAAGAATTTGGGGCCTCAGAGAAAACTATTACACAAGACTGTATGCTGTCATTTATGCTAAATTCAGTATTATTAATGAAGGGAATGCAGACTTTCGAACAGGGGCAATTTCATTTTCTTCTTTGTTGCCATGTTTTGTTTTATGATTGTGCAATTCTGTTATAAACTACAGTTGAATATGAATCCCATAAGAAATACAATACATTTGTTTTTCCTGCTCACTCATGTTTTCTTTAATAATGGTAATATATAACCAATTCTCCAAGGGTATGCACACTTTTGAGCACAACTATATATTACAGGAGCCAGATTTAAGTGGAACCATTGAGTTGAGGGTTCTAAATAATTCCAAACCACCAGTACCCGCCAGTTACTACTAGTCTTACTTTTAAATGTTTCTATTCTTTTAATTCATATCCGACTAATTTTGTTCACTTGTCCTATATTTCTTTTAAAAAAAGTAGCGAAACCTAAAATTCAAATTCCACCTCAAACTTTAACTATTAAAAAGGTATCAGATCTTTACCTGTATAGACACACTGCCATTTACATTAGCCAATCATATGGACAATTAAGCATTTTGTTCATTAGGATATATGCTCCAACTGATTGCATAAAAAAATATATATATATTATTAAAGATAATTATAGATTCTCAGCTTTTATTCCAGAGTATATGTGTACACCCTTTTAAAAATGACAACACTTTTTTCATGAAGCCATATTTTAGGATTGTCTTTTCACCAGCCACAAACCCCAATTTTCATGAAGAATAAACTAGCTACGATAATGACTACTTTAAGGATAGCTGCATACATCTAGTTGATGTGGGGTTAAAGTGGCACAGTGGATTATTTATTTCTATGTTAATAATAAGGAAATTGCAGCAACGATTCATAACACTAACTTACATACGTTTTAAGAAACTACATTTCTTGATTTCCATTTGCCATTTAAACATAAATTAATTAAAATATGTAGAATTTTTAGCAGCAAGAAAATAACTGAGGGACTTCGCTTCCACATTGTTCGTCGAAGGGCTTTGTATTCACCACAAATCATTGCTGGTGAAAAACCTAACTTTCTCAGTCCCGCCCTACATGTCAGAGTGCTTTGGATTAGCACCACTTTCAATTCCTCAAAACTGTAGATAGTATTTCGCAAAATTTCTCTCTATATATAGTTAAGTTGTTATGATATGATAGCAAAGCAATTCACATGAGATGATTTTGATTTAGATTTGGTATTAAAAACCACAGAGGCATGTTGTTTTATTTTGTCTTGACAAAGGAATACATGTGTTTCACAGGCGCAACAGCCAAAAACCTGACGCTAGCTCTAATACTTGTTTTGGCTTTTTTTATTCGTTTTGGTAGAAAACAGAATATCTGAGTAATAGTTGATTGAAAGTACACTAAACAAATAAAGCTCAAAATGACAAAAATATTACTAAAGTTAAATGCATTTTATGACTTAATCTAAAAGATGCCAAAACTAACTAATGTCATCATGAGAACCAGATATGATTTGAAATATAACCAAAGCCTTATATTTACAAAAAAAAACGTTTGGAAAAGCATTACTAAACATAAGTGCTCAATTTGGACATAGATAGTCCTTTTGTTAATGTGAAATGCCCATGTATAAAATGTGTTGTCATTTCTAAATAGTGAAACCAGCACCTACTCACATATGCCAAAAAGCTGAAAAACTACATTTCATCCTCATAGTTATTGTTAAACAAATCAAGAATAGTAATTGTTAAAAGTAAAACAAAAAAAACTTTCATTGTCACAATACTAACTGAGAGCACATCAATTATAGAAATTCACATCAGTGCAATAAATTCTCATAATGAGATGGCCTCGTTTGTCTATCCATCGGAAAACATGCCCTGTTGTAAACACACGCCTTGTTGCGGGAATGTTACAAGCACTATCTTTGCACTTCAAACTGATATTCAAGTGCTGAATTCACCTTTTTCCAAACTGTTGTGAAGTTGTCCCAGTGTAGGATAGCGCCATGTAAGAACATATCAGTTCCCAGATATTCAGATATCTTAATACACTAACTGAGACGTCAACTGAGTATAGAAAGCGATTAGGGAGCCAGACGTGAAGAGGTAGCAGACATCAAAGCTTTACGACAAGGAAGTCAAAGCGGTTCAGTGCATGAGGTGTTTTTTGGGGGTTGCACTCTCCTCGGTAGCCGTGAATGTTTTCCTGACACAATCATAGTAACAAGAGAAAAGACACTAAAATTAAGACCAAAAAAATATACAGGATAGCACCAGTTATCAGCAATATTCTAGTGAATGGGAAATCTAATCCAAGAGCCCCCCCCCATCTCTCACTCTACATCACTCTGTCTTGCAACAATGCAAGGGGCCTCCCTAACTCACAGAATTGGCCCCTTTTAGGACCCCCCACATCTCTGGCAAGACCCCAGCGAGTCAGGAAGGGTGCTCATCCCACCGGTCTGTAGGTCGAAGTCTTTGTTGTGTTTTGTATTATTTCACATCCTCCATCTGTCTTATTTTCTTTCGGAGCAATCCGACGTTTTTTTTTACAGTCCCTCTGTTTTTCATATATACTTGCATGCTCCACCATCCACTCAACTCCTCCCTCGGCTACAAGATCTTGCTGCATACTTGGCAGCGGCTGACCCGGCTGCGTTGGTTGCCCCCCTTCAACGTGTCCATCGGTGGGGGGTCAAACTCCCGGTTGGGCTCCACCGTGGTAAGCCAGAAGCTGTACTTGTTGGCGAAATAGTGACACGTTCCCTTAGCCCCGTTGCACTCGATGAAGGGCGTGGCGCGGAAATCCTCCAGGCAGGACCCGGGCGAGACCAGGGACTGTCCGCCGCCCTCGGCCCCGGCAGCGGTGTGCTGAACAGGGGGGGGGGGGAGAGGCAGACCTGGGCGTTAGCTTCCTCACTGTGGTTTAGACAAGGGGTTCCAAAACATTCTTTGCTTTATGAATTAAGAGAAAAAGTTACTTTAGAATAGGGCCTCTTGTTATCAATGTTAGATGATGGCCTGTTTTATTACAAAAATATTTAAAACTAAATTCAATAGTATAGATTGAGCCATAACGGTCAATTGTAGGAGGTTGTTTCTGCAATTCCATGCATTTTGATATGGTTAACATTGTGTTATGCATAAACATAACAGACTTGAAATACTTCAAAGTGAAATACCTAAAAAAAGAGCAAGGATTCAATCTGTTACAATAGCGTTTACAGCCTCGATTGAATGTGATGCCTGCGAACGTGGGAATAATGTTTGTGAAAGGCCCATTTTGACTCTGGTCCAAGTTCCACACCCCAATAAAACCTGCTCCCCATCCCCTCCCCCTTCCCTCGCCCTCTCACCATGAGGAAGGAGTAACCTATCCAGAGAGAGCGCCAGCCAGCCGGGCAAGAGGGGATGCTGAGGTCCTGGGAGTGGACGGCCACGGCCTGTGAGTAGGCCTCGCACACGGAGCACCTGCTGATGTACTGGCTGATGGCCTCCTCGCCCACCGGCATCATGGGAATGGGCGCCGTGGTGGACAGCCAGTAGGACTTGTCATTGCGGCTGGCGTAGTAGCAGATCTCGTTGGGCGTGCAGTACAGGAAGGGGACAGTGTTGAAGCGGGGAAGACAGGAGCCTGCCAAACCTGGTGGGGGGGTCGGGGGGCAGAGGGAGGTTAGGTCTCTGGAACATTTGCGTTACCGGGCTGCGCGTGTGTTTGTGAGACTCACCGAGGTCCTGGTTGTGAGCCTTCTCCTGCCCCTCTACGTAAAGCAGACTGTATCCGTCCCAGAGCCTGGTCATCCCCTGTGGACACATGGGCACCTGGCTGCTCTGACTGTGCTTCACCAGGGTGTAGCCGATACTCCTGCTGCGTGAGGCCGAACCGGGGAGACCCTGCGGCCCGGGTTTACCAGGACGACCTGGAGAGGCGGGGCGGAAGGGAGAAGCATGTGTGATCAGGTGGTGTCACACACAGATATTGTAAATAAACACATACAAATTCTGTCACGTGAACGAGTAAGTACACCCCACGGAAAGTGGTTCGGATATATCTTTGGACGTCCGAGCAAAATATAAAAAAACATTATACTTTAAAACCACTTAGGATTTAAACGACACTAATTGTCTTGGTGCAAGATATATCATCATTTTGATAGATGTCCTCACATTTTACTCAAGAATTGTCTCGTACAAACGAAACTGGTTGACTCAATGTCGGCCAGTTGGCCTTGATGCAGCAAAGCAGCCTAAAACTATTATCCCAGGGCCTCCTTGCTGTTCGATCGTTTTGAGGTCTTTTTCTTTTTTGAGAGCAAGGGCTTCTTCCTGCCTGACCTCCCAGGCCAGGTTTTTGCCGTCTCTTTCAGTTCACTCAAGCACTATGATATTGATAATATACCTTGTCACTCTGAAGTTTAAAAGACTTCTAGGAGTATCTTAAAGTATTTTGGTCAGTTCTTGCTGAATTTGGTGGGACAATATGTACATTGGCAGTGATAAGGAATTGTCTCCATTTATAGATGACCTGTTGGGACAGTTGAATGATGTACTTTGAATTGATTGTATAGGGATTTATAACCCCTCCCAGACTCATGATCTTTCTTTTGGATCTTGGCATGATGTGTTACCAGACACTCTATTGATAAGACCAGACCAAGGCTCTAATCTTTATGGAAGGCTGGAGCCTCCCAAGTTACTCTATAAATAATAATTTGCACCTGCTTTGTCGCACTTGATTCTACTTTTATCCATTTTAATAATTGTAAAGATAAGGATTTTATCAGTGTCAGGGTTCCACCCTGGCTCTGTTTCTGGTCCTACCACCCCCTCTAGTGGCATGTGGCTGCATTACCTCTGTCACCAAGCACCACAGTCATCGAGCACACAGCCAACTACGCACACCTGTCCCTCATCATCTGATCAGCACCCCTATTTAAGTTCCCGTTCCTCACTCCCTAGTTGCCAATTCAAACTAAGTATCATACGAGGATACACCTATGTCACTGAGTTTTGGCTCCTGCGTTATTTGCTATTCTGTTTGGCTTTAAAGCCTTGGCTTTTTTCACACCACTCGTTTCGCCCAAGCATCCTCCCCGGATTATTATACGAGCTCTTGCGCTCACTCTCTCTCCGTTCTACATCGCTCATTCCACTCCGAGCTTCATTCATTTCTGCACTCCAACCTCCTCCCTCACATTGCGCATTTGGATCCCCAACCAACCCTCCGTTTCATCTGGGCCCCCTTACAATTAGTTTAATAACAAACTGTAGAATTAACAAACTTTTTAGCAGCACTGTAGCTGTGTCATACATATTGATCGACACTCTCTTACACACAAACCTTGTGATCCAGTAGGTCCGGGGAACCCAAAAGCACCAGGATCTCCATATGGCCCGTCTGCACCAGATTCCCCTTTCCTTCCTAGGTTCCCCACAGGGCCTGAACGTCCTTTAGGACCTAGGACAGAGAATTAGGATCTGGTGTTACTTCAGCTTTGAAGTCCTTAAGGGGGCCAACTCCTAACAGGGAATGTGTGGGGGTCCCTAAAGGGGCCAACTCCTAACAGGGAATGTGTGGGGGTTCCTGAAGGGGCCAACTCCTAACAGGGAATGTGTGGGGGTCCCTGAAGGGGCCAACTCCTAACAGGGAATGTGTGGGGGTTCCTGAAGGGGCCAACTCCTAACAAGGAATGTGTGGGGGTTCCTGAAGGGGCCAACCCCTAACAGGGAATGTGTGGGGGTTCCTGAAGGGGCCAACCCCTAACAGGGAATGTGTGGGGATCCCTAAAGGGGCCAACTCCTAACAGGGAATGTGTGGGGGTTCCTGAAGGGGCCAACTCCTAACAGGGAATGTGTGAACTCGTTTGGCTACTCACCATCTCTGCCATTTCGGCCAGGACTACCTGGTCCTCCCACGGTACCTGGAAGTCCGTTGGGCCCAGGCTCACCCGCATCACCATTGTCATAGTTCTCGGGACCTGGGTTGGGGTAGATGTTACCAGGGGGTCCTTTACGACCAGGAAAACCTACAGCGGGAGAGAGGAGGGTGGAGAGAAAGACAAGGCATGGTGATAATGAATCTTTTACGGCGTAAGTGATCAAATTGACTGAGACAAGAGTGTCATTGTTGAGTTTAGTGTGTGTTGAGAGCCCAGGTCTCACCTCGTGAGCCCTTGGGTCCTTTTCTTCCATAGTATCCTGAGTCTCCCGGAAAGCCCTTCTGTCCTGGTGGTCCATTGTACCCAGGGGTACCACTCTCACCTGGGTCACACAACAACAAATATATAGATAACATTAACAACAACAACAAAGACATCTTCATCAACAACAAACAGAGCCACTGACATCAACAAAGCTCATTAAGCATATGCTATAGGCATTAAGATTTCAGATCAACCTCCAGTATAATTTAGGGCACAGGTGTCAAACCGGATCCACGGAGGGCCGAGTGTCTGCAGGTTTTCGCTGTCACCTTGTACTTGATTGATTAATTAGGTCACTAATTGGTTAGGTCTACCCTCACCTGGTTGTTTAGGTCTGAACTGGGAACCAATTTACAGGAAAAAACCAAAACCTGCAGACACACGGCCCTCCGTGGAACCGGTTTGACACC